>JAJGRW010001317.1:804246-1052691 GCA_025461045.1 Carex parvula
TTGAAATGTATGCCTTTAGGTGTTACATGCAAGGTAATAAAATATAGGTTCACAGCGGATCACAGTATCATCCCGGAGTCGTTCATTGGTTCCTTCCCCTTACCTTGAGCATAAGATAGAGCCACAGTGATTCGGTTGGTTCATGCTAGTAAGCTTTGTAACCACCCAGCAGATTTGATTCTCCTCCGTTGTTTGCACAAGGGAGATATATATCATATAAATATAATCCATTCCATATTGCATGTGGCGCCATAATTGCTACCGTAGTATGACGCGGTTTTGCAAGTAATCGGTACCAACAAAGTCGTTGCAGTTTCTTTCGCCGAAGGAAGCAATCAAATTTTATTTCATTTCACTTTCATTTCTTTCTTTCTGTTTTCTTCATTTTGGCATTCTGACGCTCTGCATCTAGGATCCACGGAAACAAACTTTTCCGCAACTAACGAGGTCCCTTTCTTTCTATACAGGCAATAATTAATGTTTTGATGTGTGAATATAGATAATAGCTAATATCTTATAGGTTATATCTGCGGAGCGAGACTTCCGAACTATGAGGATGAATTATATGAAGTTTTCATGTTGAGAATATGAGTAAATTTACAATTTACAGTACCTATGACAACACTTTAAAACATATAGAAATTTTTTCATAAATACTAAAAAAATAAAGATCAATTGACTCCATTCATATTACTTAAATTCGCTCCTGGTTATAGACTCCATTCATATTATTTAATTTTTCCTCTGGTTATATCCATAGAACATAATAGAAAAAGATTTAGCATCGCAGTGTCCTTTATTTGACTTCTTAATATCATGTGAGGAAAATAACGAACAGAACACATTTTTTTAACATGGCTTGTGTTTAATATTTTTATAATTGCTTAACAATTATATGTTGAGAATTGTAATAATATTTTTTATTTAATTAAAAATTGAAGCAAGTTTAAAATTTTAAAAATAAATTTATACGTATATTTTTCAATACATAGACAATCTGAAATTTTTTCATATAATTTAAATATTATTTGATTCTGCATTAATTTATTTCGTTCACAAAATGATTATTTGATGAACAGTCAACATATATTAATCTCATATTTTTTTATATGAATGTTATCCACATCATAAAGATCATGCTTATGATGTCACATATCAAATAATTAAAATTTATCGCTAAAAAGTGTCAAAATTATAAGAATAATTAAATAGCTGTAAAAGCTATTCCCTCTCCAAACCGGACAAGAATGTATAGGCAATATATAGGATTAGACTTTTGATTTTGAAAATTAAATGTTGATACTTGATAGTTTGGTCCCCTCAATCTCTTTCCGAGCTCCGCCATTAATAAAGCGTGTTCAATATTTAATATATTCAATAATTATGACTTTGATGATGCTTTAGTTGAACATGGCTTTGCGCAGTAATTTTATTGACATGATTCAAAAGAAGTGTGTTGATAGTACGACCTTTTCCTGTGATGGAGTTAAAAAAAAAATGTGTATCTTTGTTGGGGAAATAAATCTGCTGTTATTCCGATTTTAACCATTGAGCTTCGTTGAATTTGTGCAATGAAAAACTTATTTCGTTGAGATCACATATGAAAAGTTTGAACAGTTGAGATCATATTAACAGGTTCAGATTTATTTCCTTTTGTTGGAGGTGATTCACCATGCCTCCTGCTATAAAGGGACAGTATCCTCCCAGATACCGACTCAAGCAAATTACAGCTGGCCGCTCAGATTAATTCTATCTGGGGCCAACTGCAATCCAGTGCCTATTGGGACTGTAGGAGATCTGCTATTTCGTGCCAGGTTATCTGGGCCAGGACAGCTATCATTTGCTTGAGTTAGGGGTACCTGGGAGGATGTGAATCTGCGATAAGCGACTCATCACGATGATTTCACGAGAGATAAAATATAAAGAGAGCTTTACATTATATACTGACATCTTATCATAATTCATTATCATCGTCATTATCATTCCTCGAACTCAACTTAATACTGTTATGATTATATTTAAGGAATAAGGATTCAACTATCTTAATCAAGTATTGAATCACAATAAGTAATAACGAATGCATAAAAACTAAAAAAAAAATAACAATGAAGTGTAAAAGTAATTAACAGCGAAAGAACCTTAAATTGGTTCTAAACGGGCCAAGCAATATGCATGCTATATATAAAATGAGTAATTTTTTATTTGGAGATTTGCTAAACTTTTGTCTTTTATTATAAATTGATCATTGGATTTTAAATACATCTCTCCTAAATTACAGAACTTAACTTAACTTGCTCCATAACTATTCAAAAAGTAATGGAGTTTTAATATCACTGACCACATCAGTAAAAAATTACGTTCCATGTCAGAACTGTGGTCTGTATGTTACTATGTTATAGCATCATGTCAGAACATTTTCAGCCTTTTTCTTTCTTGCCAAAGTGGGAACAGGAAGGTTTTCCGCAGACAAATAAGTATCATATAATAAAGCAATTTAAAACTCGCAATCTGATTCTCCGAATTTTGTTACTTTCTTTTAAAACAGAGACGCAGCTACTCAAAACAGAGACGCAGCTATTAGATGCGCACCCAACTGGACCAACTATTTGATAGACAAATTTGATGCGCAGCTAATAGTTGTGTCTGGATGCCTGATAAAATAATTTTTTTCAGAACCTATATCAATTTGTTTATAATTTTTTAAAAGGCTGTAACTAAAAAAAATCGATCTAATTCTTTTAATTTTAATAAATAAATAATGGTAAAACTGTAAAAAACTTAACAGTATTGACTCCTTATTTAGACTCGTCCAACAAAATATCGCAGTCGAACTTATTTATTATGACAAGTATTTGTTGAAATTAAGGAGCTGACAAAATTGGAACCATAAATAGACTTGTTGAAATTAAGGAGCTGACAAAATTCGAACCATAAATAGACGGTTTGATGTACATTATTTATGTCTTTTGTTTTTTTCCTTTGAAGAAGAATACTGTTAAATACATAAGAGGTAGGATTGAACTTATTTTTGCGAAAAAAAAGTTAATTTAATGTTTTAAATTTAAATTACAATAAGAAGAATATTGATGCCATATTTATTTTTACCACATAATGTCACGGACTTAAATTTTTTACATTTACATTTGAAAACTATAAAATATAATTGTTGATTTTGTTCATTTTACGTACGCAAAATTCTATGATTGTGAAAGTTTATTTTACACTAAAATCAAAAGGTCAACAAATGAACACGTTAAAACGCAGATTTTTTTATAATGCCCTTAAAATTCGAAATATGCCCTGACTGTTCCACTGTGGGCAAGGGCGGATCCAAAATTTTCAGGGTAAGACACTAATCGGATTCAAATAGATAATCGGGTTCAAATACATTAACTTATCAGATACAAAATTACAACTCAGTACCTATAACTATTTTTCTTGTAAAATCTGGTAAGATCCTTATTCACCAGAGCATCAAGCTTTCATATACTTAGTTTAAAGCATCGTTTGGAGATTAAACATAAAAAGATAACTATATGAATTTAAATCTTGGAAGAGAAGCAAAGACAGTAGACATATCATCAGTTTTTGTAAAGTGTATCAGCCTGATTTCTCATGCCAGGGGAAAACAATTATATTTTTAAAGAAAGACCTAAAAAGAATGGCATCTATTGTTCCAAACAAGGCATCTATTTTTTTATTCTCCTTTTTCCATTTACCGAATTTGCAAAATAATGATAAGCTGCTTGACATTCTAACGAGTTTATTCATTCATAAGCAATACTAATAGAAATTCACCTTTATTTCATGATATTTCATGACTTTCTAGGGCATCAGCCTGAAATTGAGAAGGCGATGATTTCCTAAAGGGCATCGGCTTCCATAGAGGCTGTGAAATAAAGGTGAAATTGAGAAAGCCATGAATTTTCTTTTGTTTTGCTCTCTGACTAGCGAAGGAAGTTTTTTTTCTCTGACTGCGTAGCCAAAGATAGGAATAACGAAGTATTTTTTTATTAGGTCTTAACTGTGTCGCTAGCGAAAGTCTTTTTTACTGGATTGGGTTTCTCAATAGCGGAGGCAGCAACATAGTTAATTCAGCAATGGAACGGGATCTGGGCCTTGGTTCTTTAATTTTCTTTGGGCCAGGGTAGGCACCAAGTTGGATCAGGGTTAGACAATCGTACAAAATTACACTGAGCCTAATAAAATTTTCAAATTCGGTCTTTATGGATCCGCCCCTGACTGTGGGTAAGGGTGTTCATTGGGTCCGGTTTAGTCGGTTTTTGAACCGAACCGAATTAGTTTGGACTAAATGGTTTCGGTTTTTTCGGTTTAAATGGTTCGGTTCGGTTTGTTTTTTAAAACCGAATTATAATTTTGGTTCGGTTCGGTTTGAAAATTTTGAAAACCGAAATAACCGAACCGACCGAAATTTTATATATTATGAATTTGGTCCGGACCGCCCCGATTTATTTATTAATCAATTGCTTTAAATACTTCGGTTTATTTATTAATATCCCGATATATTTCTTAATATCCCGATTTATTTCTTAATACCTCGGTTTATTTCTTAATATAGTTCGGTTTATTATAAATCAATTGCTTTAAATAAAAAAATTAATATATTTCGGTTGAACCGAACAAACCGAAATAAAACTTTGGTTCGGTTCAGTTCGGTTCGGTTTTATTTTTCAAAACCGAATTATAACTTTGGTTTGCCTAGTTCGGTTCGGTTTCAACCGAACCGAACCGATGAACACCCCTAACTGTGGGGGCGGTCCACTTTCATATCTAACCACTCTAGTATGAGGCGTTGGCTATAATTTTTTTCTAAAAATATTTAGTATGTATAGAATGAAAGTTTTACATATAAATACTAACAATAATTTAATCTCACTGCTTTTATAATTTTTTCTCTCTTTTCGGATATTCATGTTTTTTTATTTTGTAAATATAATATATGACAAAGAAATTATATATATGTGAAACTAGAGCTGAATCTTAGATATTGTATAAAACTCATGTACCAAGAAAATATACTCTTCTTTTTCATAAAATATTGACAATTTTCTTTTATTTTTAAGTCATTCTATGTCATCTTTTATAAATCATAAAAAATAATAAAAAATTCCAAAATTAGTAAAAATTGGTATTCTACAATTTACTGAGCTACTTAGATCAAAGTTTGAAGTTTATACGATAGGTTTTTGACTTATCGTTATTTTTCATAAATTTCAATTGTAGTTTTGAGGTCCTAAATGGTGTTTTTTTTGCAATTTTGAGTGTGCGGGACATTTTGTAAGGTAAATCTTAGTTTATCTTCAAAATCAATATCTCCTCCCAAGCTTTCTAAAAAGTGGTCGAACGCTCAAAACGGAGTTTCCTACGGAGAGTTATGGTCAGTCAAAGTTTGGTCAAAGTTAATCCCCTCTCAGTTTGAGCTTTGTTAGATAGATACATTCGAATTTCAAATTGAATGTACGTGATACATTTAGCTTTGAAATAACTCAAGAGTATCAAAAAAGAGATTAAAAAAAATAGAAATCATAGATGCAGTGAGATGGAAATCATTCTATATATACTAAAACAATCTCTAAAAAAAAAAAGTCAACCGCCCCACAATGGTCGGACAAAAAAAAAAAAATCATAGCCAACCACCCCACTATGGGGCAGTTAGGACATATTTCGAATTTTTGAAAAACCGAGGATAGATTTGTTATTTTTTAGGGCATTAATAAAAAAATCGGAACGAAGCGTCATTTTTTTTGTTTGAGATGATAGTCACAAGATTCGCGAATAATTTGTTTTTTTGTGATGTCGAACCGAATGCCGAATTATTCGGTTGACCGAACTTTAATCGAATTATTCGCGAATTTTATAAACTTTTTTCCGAATTTTACAAATTATTCACGAATTTTTCTCGAATTTTTTCCAGAACTTTTTTTTTCTTTTTTTTTTGCTCTCTTGTAGAGCTGAGATCTCTGGTCCGGATAATTCCGAATAATTCCCGAATTAAATCCAAATTATTCTCGAATCACGAATTTTTGACCTCGCCGAACCAAACCCGAATAATTCATTTGTCACTATTTGAGATGCAGCTCTTTTTCCACCCGCTCCAAACCATGCCCAAACCGTGCCACAAAAAATCCAATCAGATCTGTAAAGAGAGAAAAGATGGAGAAAAATTGGTTGAAAATGAAGTCTGGAGAAGAAAATGATGGTTGGAGGAGAGAAGAAGAAAACCCAGATTATTATATAACCCTACTTCGGCATAAAACAAGCTGCATCGAAATTTTTTTAAGGTGTAAGATTTTTTTCTCATATTGATGTAATCAACTGTGTGTGCTGTGGCGTGTGGGAAAACGCACCGAAATATTTTTAAAGTGCATGCACCGAATTTTTTTTTTTTTTCAGTTCTCCTCTTTTCTTGAAAACCAATAACCATTATCTCTCTAGCATATTATATTATTTTATTTCTAAATAAAAATAATTTTCTTTTGTTTTGTTGACTGTTCAAATGTTGTGCGCAAAATTCAGCTGAGAAGAAACTTCCTCAATTATTTCCCTCCTTTTGAGTATTTGATGTATCTTTTCACACGAAACTGAAATATATTGTTATGTACAATGTTTTGACGTATATTTTTTATACACAAAAAATGAATGTAGATGCGACTGGCAATATTTAATGACTAATTATTATTTTTGGTGATTTAAAGATATCAAAATATGGTCTAAATTCATTGAATAAAAGATTAAAATTACATGCAAAAAGTTGTTAATTTACCTGCATAGAAGTTGATGTGGTTTTTATAATTTGCCCAAGCAGACTAAGTTTCCATTTTTTTTTAATTTAGGATTTCCGAACGAGGCCAAGTATATTTATAACTTTCATGATATTAGCTTAAAGGAGTTATCAATAATTTTTTTTTCTTTCTAAAATTTATGATCTTACATATTTAAATGTCGTTCTAAATTTCTAATCGAACTTTTATGTCTTTTGTTTTTTTCTTGAACAACACGAAGATCTCTACGGGAGCAAAAACAATATCTAAAACGAACTTAAAAATAGCACTTTTAGGATTTTCTAGTATCATGCCTGTGCATTTCAACGGGACATAATAAGAAAAAAAATCTCATACAAAATGACATATTTTCATAAAAAACGATTTAGACTAAATAAGATATAGTGACATCTACACGTAAATAATATTTTTTAAATGACATATTAAATTAAATACATACATATATTTTCTTTTTTTAACATATTTTCATGCAAAATCTCATATGTTAATCTCATACAAAATGACATATTAAATGAAAAATTACATTCCTTAAATAATATAAAAAAAAAGAAAGAACTAAAAATTCATCTAAAATTTCTTAAATGACATTTAAGAAATGGAAAGAAATGATGACTAATTAGAAATATGATACAATTTGCATGTGGCGAGTACGTGCCTAAATAAATTTAGACTTCTAGACATATAACAACATAAAAAAGATTCATATATCAAAATAAGGCAGGCTATTTGATTGGATGGCTGATATTTAATCTGAAATTTTATCTTTTAATCACAGTTAGATCAGAACATCTACGTGCAAGAATGGATTTATCTTTTTATTAAAGTATTATATATTTATATCAAACCAGCCTAATGATATTTTTCTTTAAAAAATGAAATAAAAAGCAAGCAACTAAACAGGAAGATACGGGTGTGGATTTTAAAAGTAATATTTTGGCTCAAGGCAGCAACGAGGTAAGAGACATTTTTTATTTGAACCATTTTATCCATGGTTTAAAAAGAAAATTAATAAAGCAACACTAATGGACAATCTACATTACTGGAGCAATAAATTCTTCAAATAAATTGAAAGATTTGCTTGCGGGCAAAATGCGATTTATTTTTTGACAGAATACAAATTAGGATAAACCGGTGAAGACATTACATTATTCCTTCTTAGTTTGTTTTGTTGTTTTTAATTATTAGTTAGTGATAGGTAGTTAATTTTTATCAATTTACTGTATAACAAAGCATATCCATTATGTATTCTATTTATTTTATGTAATGACGTCTACGAGTTTATCTCAAAAAAAAAAAAAAAAATTGGTCAGCTATTGAACTTTAAAAGCAGCAAGATGGTCACCATAATAGCAAAAAGAGCATGACAAAAGAAAAATTAACTATAATCTTAACGTGGCACTTAGCATGACACACATTATAGATGTTGCAATCTATAATGTGGTAGCATAATGATACTAATCATTATGCCTAATGGAATTTATTAACTAAAGTTTTTCGATTTCTTGTTTGAACATAATTGCCGACTCATCAACATCCATCTATTAAACAAAAGAATATATAAATAAAAAATTAAATAATAATTGAATGTTATAAACCATTTTCAAATATCAAAATTTTTGTCTTCATTAATACTATAATTTGTTATCAAAGAGCTAAACTTTATTTTTAAAAAGTTTATCTAGAAACTTATATTGTCTAGCTTTCGTACACATCTAACTTTTGAAAATAATTACCTTTGTTTAGAGATTTGAAAATTGAGAGTTAACTTTAATTCTGAAGAATGAAATAGCGCACAAAATTCAAGGCAGGAATTTTTTTTTCCAGCAACAACTGTTTTTTCTTCATTAAAAAACCAACTAGGATTGGTTGTTAATTAAAGAAGAAATCAACAATTGATTATATTCAATTAATGAGGTGTCCATTAAAGAAGTATACAGCCCCTTTATTACTTTACTTGCTAAAATTTAGATAAAATGGTCCAAATAATTTTTCTCTCACTTCTTCGCTGCCTTTTTATTAGCCAAAATTCTACTGCTGTTAAATTCAACACCCGAAGATATTAGATATTTTTCATTGAGGACTCAAATGCCTCAATTGTACTCCAATATCTTTATCTTCAATTTCAAAATTCAAACAGATGATCCGAACGCTTAACATGATATCCACGTTAAAATATAATTGGAGACCAAATTTTATATTTTTTGAAATTTTTTACTATTTTTTAAGATAGGTACAAAATCATTGTTTTTAGATGGTACACAATTTCTTAAAAATAGTGATTTTGTATCTATCTTAAAAAATAATAATTTTTTTTCAAAAAATATAAAATTTGGTCTCTAATTATATTTTAAAGTGAATATCATATTGAACGGTTTGAATCGTCTATTTGACTTTAAAATTGAAGATAAAGATATTGGACACAATGGA
This sequence comes from Carex parvula, assembly GCA_025461045.1. Lineage (NCBI taxonomy): Eukaryota > Viridiplantae > Streptophyta > Magnoliopsida > Poales > Cyperaceae > Carex > Carex parvula. The sequence continues at coordinate 813,477 of JAJGRW010001317.1, forward strand.
GACATGAAGCAATGTTTTCATTTACACTATAAATAGAAAAAATAAAGATCAGAAAATAGAGAGACTGGTCTAATAAACAAAGAAAAAGAAAACAACCTTCTCTCTTTCGGATCGCCTCGTCTCGCTTTAGAGTTTAGACTTTAGACAGAGGCGACCGCAGCCTCGGCCACATTAGTATTCGTCACAGGAGACTCTCCTGCTGATAAGTCCTCGTTTCAATTATGGTTTCGATTTTTCACGTAAATTTCTTCCTTGTTCGTTTTCCTATTGCTGAAAGTTTCCGGTTTAGGTTTGATGAAGTCAATCGATTGAGTTTGAGAAGGAAAAGACAACCGAATTAGATGTAAATGTAGAGTTCAATCTGATGCTTTTGTTTGTAAACAAGGCATGATCAATCTAGTGAAGGTCAAATGTTGGCAAATTGCTACTTACAATTGGGTAAAATTAGGCTCTTCCAATTTGCGACTTGGGCAATGGTTTCTAGAAGATGATGTAATTTGTTCGAGAAATAGTCCCTCTTTAAAAGGGGATTATTAATACAATATTACAAACTTGATCCATCTATATATTCCTTGTTAACAGAATCTCTATATATTGTGGCTGTTTATTGCCTTGGCTATTTTTTATTTGGCGAGGACAAATTGGAATTGAATTGAACTTATTGGATGGTGATTTGCTGCATATTTCTGACCAATTCATAATTAGGGCTCAATTTAATCCAAAAACAATATAATCCAAACATGTTCCTTTCAAAAATAAATTAAGAATCACACTGTTAAGTCTTTTTTTTGTTGTGTTCAATTCTCAGCTGATTATTTCATGGTTTTTAAAAGCTGTACCAGGTAAATATTCTGATACCTTTATAAGATACTATAGTTGTAGGATTCTGGCAAGAAAAATCTACACCTGATGCACGGTTCTTCCTCCCATAGGTTCTGTTCTCTGCATCTCACCCCCTCATCTATTCCTTGTCAAGTCTCAAAGAGCCAAAATTTGGGGTAGAGAGAAGGATTCATGCGTTAAATAGACCTAGGTTTGAGTTTCATAATGAAGCAAGAAATTGCATCAGTGAGGAACGATGCAGTTCATCTAACAGTTTTTTCTCAACTTCCTGACAACTGAGGAAACTTGGGAGACGGATATTATTGGTTGCAAATTATTTTCAATTTTGTAAACTTAAATTTCCATAAAAGGATACCTTGTCGGCAATGGCTATAGGATGTGAAAGCTCAAGATAGTTCATACAATCCTAAAATATGAGAATCATCCTGTATTCCTGTATGCCCAAGAAGGGCATATCTCAGATTCTTCTACTAAATGCTAGAAACATCCCTCCCTGAACTACTGAGCATAGAAAACTTGGGGTACTGAGGGAGCAGAAAAGGGGTATAAGGTTACATCCTTTTCTTTGAAGGAGCATAAAGTATGATATTTTTAAATTATTTAGGTACAGATGTGGAAGTTCTTTTTTCATGTTCAATTGTTTGCTTATCTGTTGCTTTTATTGTCTTTTATCGTTCTTGTTTTAGGGACAACTTCCAATGGAGAAGAATATCAAAGGATAGACTGCACTCAAAGCACTCGAAGCCCTTAAAACCCTTTGTCTAAAAGGAATCAAAGGACTAATGCGATGTGTGGTTTATCAGACACACAAAGTCGTTTCTACACTTCTTCTTGCAGCGACCAAGAGAGAGCATATTTTTTAAAGCAGGGTCAAGAGATATTTTTCTTAGCTTGACAATTTTGCAACGTACTAATCTCTAATGTTATTATTATTGACCAAGTCCATTTCTTATGATGGTAACTACAGTGACTTTTTCTATGATATCAGTACATACAATTGGTGCCGGACACCCTCAAAATCAAAACCATTTTATATTAGGACTGGTGGGCCTGACTGAAAATTATCAAATCTTAAACTGCTGCAAAGAAGAAAAGAAAGTAATTCAGTTATTAGGGATTTACCCCAAATAAACAAAAATTTAGGGGTCTTTGTCTCTTTCATTCTTTACAAAGTTTTCATTAACTTTCACTGACCACTATTCCAAAGCAATAAGTCGATTTCAGTTCATTTTTTCTTTAAACATGATGCCCTTCTTTTCTGAATAATTGTAAGATGGCAGACTAATAGAAGGTCTGACAGTTGTATATAGCAGTTCCCACATTAGTAAAGATATTAGAAGTGGGGCCTAGAGATGGGCTGCAAAATGAAAAAGGCATCGTACCAACATCTGTCAAGATCGAGCTAATTAATAAATTGGTTTCTTTGGATTTGTCAGTCATAGAGGCAATAAGCTTCGTCTCTCCTAAGTGGGTCCCACAGGTAAGAACTTAGTGGTCCAATTGCCACACCATCAGTCAAATCCTTTAATATTTTAGTTTGTTAAATTGAGGATAATATCTTGTTGCTATAAATGGAAAATTTGCATTTTGAGATTGGGGATTACGGAATTGCATTTCATTGTAAATTTTTACAACCTAGATTAGTACTTGTGATCAGAGTTATTTGGAGTTGGTCTTTATTATTTTCCAAATTGGTAAAACCAGTGAGTAATTGATTATTTCTTCTATAATCACAATTTTCCCATGCTAAGGATGTCATGGCAGCAATACAGAATGTGGATGCTGTCAGTTTTCCGTTTTGACCCCAAACCTCAAATTAATCTTCTCAATAATAATTTCTCTATTTTCACCTAGAATTAGGGATGAAAACAGATCGGATACGGATCGGATAATGGTAATACCATATCCGTATCCGTTTCTTTTTTCCAGATACAGATACGGATATGGATCGGATATCGGATATCCGTAGATATATACATAAATATTTTCATAATATATATTAAACTGTATGGTATATATCTACTATTTAGATATGCATAATTAAAATTATAAACCATATCCGTACCACTATCCGCACGGATATTCGGATATCTGGATATCCGTATCTAATTTTCGAATACGGATCCGAATTGACCCCAATGATATTTTAACGTGGATATCCGTATCTAATTTTCGAATACGGATCCGAATTGACATCTCCTAGAATACATGATTTATTTCTTTCATTTTCTATTTTCTTTTAGTATTTTATAAACAGTGGTGGAACTACATTCTAAGGTTTCAGGTCAATTGACCCCAATGAAAATTAGAAAACTGTATTGGGTACAGAGAGAAATTACCATATAACAGTTTTCTAAAAGGGATACCAGTAACAGAGTTCTGTGTATATTAATCGACCCCACTAGGGAACATTTCAAGCTCCGCCACCATTTACAATTATGTGAAATTCCCTTTCCCTAATTATTTTGTTATTTCTCAACAGTTATTGGTTTGTTCCATTAGGGATTTAAGACTGCATTGTAATATGGTGCCAAAGGAATTGTGGTATTTGCTGCTGATTCCGAGTCATTTTCTATAAGAGTGGGGGACATGCACAGGGGTTCTGATTCTAGAGGCTGTGATGGCTGTGGTGCCATCAGAGAAATTGGCAGTGCATTTCCATGTACCTAGGGACAATGCCTCTCCATTATTCTGGTCTCTCTCCAGGTGCGTATATGCTCTTTTGAACTTCTGATCTCGTTATCTGTGTTAGTGGTTTTTTACAAACTTGCTAGCATATACATGACGTTACTAACTTGGTCAATACAGTATTTTTTTTTTTTTTTTTAAAAGTGGCAATGCGCCCCCAGCTTTCCATTAATCAAAGCTTATTTACACCCTGTCATACAGTAATTCTGGTTTCCCTTTTGTCTTGGCATGAAACCACTAGTTTCTGTACCACTGTTACATGGTGTCCCTTGTATAATAATAATGATACTTGTATTGGTGGTTGCGGTACTGTCACTAAAAGGGGTTGGCAGAATTCTGTACAGAGAGACCATGCATTTTAATAGAGATGTTCCAAAATAGGTAAAAGTAACATATTGCAGCAGCAAAATGAGTGATCCAATCTGCAACAGGAGCTAAAATCATTTAGCGGTAATTATGGATATTTCTCATTTTTACAACATTTCAGTATGTACATCTATTTTTTCACATATATTGTCCATAACTACTGAATGGTACAAAAATGCTTCTCATAAGTCATATCGAGGACAAGCACTTTGCTCCATCAAATGTTACAAAAGATGGTATATGTGTCCCTAATTCTAGTAAAGCATATATCATTTCAACCTAGTTGCAAATTTCAGTACTGCAAGCATTGCCGTTAGCGTATATCATTGTAATTATATAACCATGTAAATAACTTTTCTTAATCAATATACCCTTTAGCGGCAATTGCTGCCAAAGTTAAAAGAAAAAAAACATTGCTTGTTCCATGGGTCTAGGTTCTGTGGCCCTCTTCCTGTTTCATGTTCCCCATGTTCCTGCTACAAGGCAGCCTGTTAGTAAAATATCCATGACAATAAATATTTAACCAAGGCAGTTATAATAATTTCTGCAACAGCAAGCAAAGAAAAATCTTGACTCTTGATTTGGTTCAACTATCTAGGTGAATATTGTTTTAACAGATGGGTCAAGTGTGGTCTTCAGTGGCTGAACTGGGTGGGTACCCATATACAAAAGGTGCCTCAGGAAACGTGGCGACTGAGGATGTGGTTTTACATGCTCAACGGATCAGGGATCAAACCAATGTTGATATGGGGAAGCTGATGGTAGCTGGTGAATTCATCTTCAGGCACCTGGTCCAATAGTCAGGATCGCAAGCAGCTGTTGCTTTGAGCAGAATAACTGCCAATGCTTCAAAATATGATTGGGGGTAACAACCTAGTTTGGAGTAGTGCAAAGAGTGAGGAATGGAATTCTCCATATACGTGTATAAAGAACAGATTCCCATTTGAGGAAGAGGAAATTATTACACAGCATGAAGAATTTAGTTGGATTTAAATATTTCTCTGGGTGTACCATTTTCAATAATAAAATATATTTTATTCGGTGATAAATTAAATATTTATGCTGACGTGATGATGACTTTCCATTACACCTAATGGATTCCTTATCTATACAAGCCAGCCATCTTATCCGTTTGAAGCACTGCAGACGCAAGGATGTAGACGAGCGGATTTGGATTCTGGATGTTAAAACTGACAGCCTCTACACTCTTCGTTTACAGTGTAGTCAGATACTTCCATGTCTGGCACCAACTAATTACTGTAAACACATCCGGATCATACTCGTCTATATTTTCTTGGCAAATAGAATTACAAATATGGTAGAACGCTATGTTATTTTATGTATTGGTCAGTTCTGTAATATAGACGTGCTATGCATATGGCAGGGAAGAAATAGCAATGCACCGTGGAAAAATGTGCATTGCAATTACTTTCTTCGGCAATTAGATTATCAGCAAATCACATAAAGGGCACGAAGAAAAACCAAATTTCAAGAACAAGATCAACACAGAAGAACAGACAACAAAGAGAGACAAACACATTAAAGAGGAGACATCCAGATCAAGATCAAACACAACAATGTTTTTTACCATCCCCACATATAATTCCATGTTTCACTCTTTTTATTCCAAGAAACCATCGCCGCTTCTACAAGGAGGCGACATAACAAATTTCCTAGATGCCCCAAGTATATCCTCCCCTGAAAATGGGATGTCCACTCATTAAACCGAGCCTCGTTACCAGCACCTTCCTGCAACCCTGACAGGTATGGCCCGCCACCTCCGGTATTTATGTTGACTGTACTCCCTCTTCTAACCATATTGCCAGAACCGCCCATGAACATGGTTGACCAGGTATTAGACAGCCGATCACTGCCTATACTGGTATTGCTTGAGGAATTCAACAATGCCAAGTCAAGGCTCCAGTCTATAGAGGTATAATCACACGGAGAACTGCCACCCCCACCACTGCCCCATTCATTCTGTTGTGTACCATTCAGGGATCGAGACCCCCAACTGGTAAACAAACCTAACGAGCTAGGGGAAGTTAAAGATGACCCATTACTCCATGAAGTGTTCACTGGTATGTCTAGATGGGATTGATTCACAAATTGATGCATACTGGCACTACCATTGGTAGAGCCATTATTGCTAACAAGACCTAGACCAGGTATGCTCTGACCTAGGCCCCTGTTGAACATTTTACTCTCTACCAAACCTGGAATAGAACCGTTTGAATGCCCTAACCCTAGACTAGTTGAAGGGAGATTTTGTTTGCCAGGGTTTATAGTTTGAGGCCTCTGCATGACAACAACAGGTTCTCTCAATGGATGTAGTTGCCCAGCACCAACAGGAGCTGTACTGCCCTTCATCACGCTACCGGATACTGGAAAGTGTGGTTCAGATTTCAATTGTGACACTGAAACAGGCATATGGGAAGATGAAGCTGGATATGAATTAGGGTTACCAGGTCCAACCGGCCACCTCTTCTCGGTAGTTGCATGCTGCTGTTGCTTCAAACGGTAGTCTAGATTAGCTTGGTTAACAGGCAGCCGATCCATGGCGGTACCAAGTTCTTCATAGGCTCCTGTGATCTTACATAATTGAAATCCCTCTCCATTTTTTTCTGCTGTTGTAATGGGGGTTGAACAGAACCTACCACCTTAGTCTGAAGTGGCAGTCTCTGATTGGCAGCCACATGCAGGGCCATCTCTTCAGGCTTGGCAGACAGAGGAGGTGGCGTCTTTGGCCGCGTCGCTGCCGCCATAGCTGCTGCCTCTTGTTTCTGGGCCTTTAAATTCTCCTCTGCCTTGACTAAATCTCCTTCACAAGCCACCACAGCTCTTTCCACCTCTTGTTTAGTACATCTATACCGCTTCTCCAATTCAACTATTTTTGCGAACTCATCAGCTATATCTATTTTTAGCCCAACCCCACAATGCAAATCAGGGGCAGAACCCTCTGGCTGACGGCTCTCCTCCCCTCCTTCAAACAACCAGGCCACCGACTCCTCAACCCGACCTTCATTTTGTATCAAGGCCATTGTTGCTTGTTCTTGTGAGAACCCCATGGCCACAAGCTGCTGAGAAAGGGACTCCAATTTGCGCGACATCAAATAGCCACTACATTTTTCATGTAACTCCTGAGCTCGCCTCTCACGCTGGCGCTGGTGTTTTTTCTCATTCTTTTGGCGGATCTTTTCACGCTTTTCTGAGTCACAACCTGGCACCGAGTCAGTCCGGGAGTGACCAGTACTAGTTGCACCTGAACCATTACTGTTTGCTTTTGGCACAGTGTCCTCTGACTCACCAGAACAGCTGTCATGGTTAGAGGCTGAATCAAAGTCGCCATGAGATGTCGGTGAGTGGTCATCAGGCTCATCAATCGAACGAAACTTCCCTGGGTTGAGAAGGAGGGTTGCTGGGTCGGCCGGGTCAAGAGCATGGAAGGTCCCAGAAACAGGGTTATAAGCACTTGCAAGAGCACCAGATCCACCCCCGTTGGATAAGGCGGGTTTCTGGGTTGGCTTCTGAGGATTTTGATCTTTTGTGAGTTTGTTGGAGGTTGAGGTGGTCTTTTCCTTGGACTTGGATTTTGGTGCTGGCGACATTTCGGAGAGGATTTATTACTGTACGTTGAACGGAGAACTGAACTGAAATAAACAAGAACTCGTGTAAATATACAAAAAGATTTTGTAGCTTTTCAGAAAAAAAAAAGAAACGCACAACAATTGACAAGACAACATATCATGAGAAACAAGGCAACAAACCACTTTAACGAGGAATCAAATATGAGAATCTTGTGCATTTTACTTAGTTTTTACAATAATCAACATAAAATAAAGAATGCAGAAGATTCAAGTGAAAACATTCATTTTGGTCAATGAAGTGTCGCAAGAAATATGGTTTAGTATACAAGGAAGTCACTTATCTAATTCACCAATAAGATGATCAACAGAATCAGATGCAAATAAAACAGACCCAGACCTCAATATGAATTTCCGTAGGAAATAAAACACCAGGACCTAACGTTTTTACATGAAAACCGAAACTAATGTCTTCAGAAATTATAAAAAAGAAATATAATAACCAAAATCAATATTTGCTAATAAAAGAATTGCATATTTCAACAATTAGCAGCCTAACCATAGAGGCGCCGATGAAAATAAAACAAAAGAAAGAGAATAATTCTGAAAACACTTCGTTTCAAAACTAATACTTAAAAATTACTATAAATTTTAACTTCAGACAGTAATTGCCAATACAGTTAGGTACTGAGCAAATAGTAAGCAAAATAACCTCGCATTGAACATTTCACAGACAAAAAATGGACCAAAACAAATTTCTTGGTATTACATATGTTCTTCCCTTCAGTAGACACACCACATATACAAAAGTTAACAAAAATTTCACTAGAAAATGTATTATAATATCATACTACCGAAAATTGAACCCAGTAGAAAATCCCAATTTCAAACCCTAGACAACAAGAAACCTACAAAAATCCGAACAATACCCTAATTTGACATCTTAAAAACATAAACCCTATGTAATCGATCACAACTATAAACCCCAACAGTATTTCCCCATAGATCCAGCCGAATACCCAAAATGAAAAAATCAACCACAAAATCACAAATCTGAGCTGGTAATTCGAGGAAATGCATAACAATGAAGATCGAAATATACGGAAAGAAGTACCTAATTGGATGTGCGAGCAACGCGGATCTCTAGCGATCTCTCCTTTTGTTCGCGCTTCGTTCCCTTTCTCTCTCCTGCGACTCGTGTTCTTCTAAATCGTTCTCTCCCTCCCGACGGACGTGAGGCTATTATTCAATTTTGATTTGACAAAAGAGTTGGCATCCGGCATTTCTTTGTTATAAATAGTGGTCTAGGTGAAGAATAAAATTCCATTTAAACTTGGTTTTCTGTCGTTGGACCCCAGAACACCTATGTGGGACCCAAAATCATAGCTAAATGTTCCATGTACGAAATGATCAAGGACTTGGCGAAACAATAAATTCCGGTGGCTGACGAGAATTTACTAAACGGATCCGAACAGGGTACCCAAGATGTTCCCTAAGTGAGGCCCAAAAGTTGGACTGGGCTGAAGCTCATGGTTCGTAGTTCAGCCTGTTTGAAATGTTTATCCAATCTAATTGCCAGATGATAAAAATTATATACAACTTTTAATAAATTAGTGATGATTATGAAGGGGATTACAATGCATGATAAAGTTTCTAATTTTCTATTAAGAAACATTGCTGGTTGTGGCTCCCAAAAAGCATAATATCTTCCATTAGCAACACATGAGATTTTGTCCAATGCTCTTTGGACAAAATCCAATTCCATTATTGTTGGTTGTTGCTGACATTGCAGTACGTCTCCCTTTGTGTAGCCGAAGTATTAAATTTGAGAAAATAGGAACTGTATTTAATTGGTTGATTTATTGAGTATTTGTTTATTAATTACAAATGTACAAAGATATGCTACTTATACACATTTGGTGGCAATACAGCCGTTGGAACTAATTAAAGAAAGATTTGAAATTAATTAAGAGAAATATATAGAGCAATAATATAGAGATGCTTGTAATATTCTGTAATTAGCGAGAATCGTCGGAGAAGGCAAATAGCGCTTATTTCTACACTCCTTTGTCCTTTCATATCTGTCTCCGGAAGTTGAATCTCCGGTTTATTATTTGGTTTGTTATTTCAACTCCGAGCTATTTAAATGAGTGTACTGTACTGCGTGGACGTCTAATCAGAGAGCTCGGATTCATCATTGCGCGTCATTACAAATTTACAATGGAGGTAGAGGTTTCTACAATTATTCGTGCGTACAATTTAAAGTAAAGATTAACATCCTGATACGCATAAATCGATCTAACCAAAATGATTAACATCCTATGCTCGTTTGTAACTCCGTATTTATTCTGACCCGTTTGTAAAAAGACAGTTTGATGTTTCTTCCCTCAAAAAAAAAAAGAAAAAACAATCAGAGGTTTCATATTTAAATAAAGTGGCAACAAAAATAAAATAAATAATAAGAGAAATATATAGAGAAGAGCAAAATTTTATTCTCTTCTTTTATGTGTTTTGTGTATCAAATACAAGTTTACATGCTCTTTATTTATGGGTTTAAGAAATTGTACATGAAGAGTCATATAAATTAATTTTACAAATAAATAGCTAGTGGAAGTAGTGGAAATTAATAGATAGTGGGGAGCTAGATGAAGATGAATGAATATCCACTTAAACCATATTAAATTTGGTTTATAATACTTCCCTTTGGATGTTCATCTTTCATTATACGTTATTAATATGATACTTCAGGGTCAATATTAACATGATACTTCTGGACCATTTATACTGCCTCATTAAAAACCTTACCAAGAAAAATTTATTGGGATAAAAACTCGGTTAAGAGAAAAATAGTACAGCGTGTATAACGCTTCCCCTCATTTTGATATTATTGAATATTCTTCAATCGATGGAGAACTATCTTCTTTGTGAGTTGTTCGAAAACCCTTGTCGAAATTTTTTTGTGAATAGGTCTGCCAAATTGTCGATTGATCGGATTTGGTTATAATCTATTACGCCCACCTTTTGTAGTCCATATGTCAAAAAGAAATTCGGCGCAATATGTTAAGTTCGGTCTCCTTTGATATATCCTTCTTTGATTTATATGATGCATGCTGCATTATCTTCGTGCAGCGGAGTAGGGTTTTCCTTTATGTTTTAAAACCCGCTTTTTTCTTGAATATTTTGAATCATTAACCGTAACCAGATTCATTCTCGACCTGCCTCGTACAGGTGAATAGTAACAATACTCATTTGTAACCTACAGGGTTAACATCTTTGAACGTTTGGACTACAAGTCCAAATACTTGACATTTGTCAAGTGAACTTAATTTTGCTTGTACGACATCTTTCCATTTAAGTCAATAATTTCTGAAACTACACTATTCCAGAGTTTTTGACACATTATCTTTTTCATTTATAACATCGCTTGCTATAGCGAATGTAAGAATTTCATCAACATGTGTTTCATTTATATTCAATATAATACTATTTATTACATAATTTATAGAAATATCATATCATTTGGTACTTGAGTTTCTTCTGGAACTTAATCAACCTCTTTTAGAGTTTTATCGACTTCTTCATGAGCTTTACCGTCAACTCTTTTGGAATTTTATGGACTTCTTCAGGAGCTTTACCGTCAATATCTTATAGGGTCTTATCGACTTCTTCAAGAGTTTTACTGTTAACCTCTTATGAGTTTTTATCTAACTGCTTTATTCTGCTCTTTCCTTTTACATGGATTTACATTCTTAGAACTAAGTGGTCTTTCATGTTTTCTACGCACATTGGATTCATTAGATATTTTTGTAATGTCAATTCGAGCAGGTGCGTTTATAACTGGAATATGTGATCTAGTAACTCTATTTGTATCTGCGAATGCATCAGGCAATTCATTTGCAATTCTTTGTAAATTTATAATCTTTTGAACTTCGAGTTCACAATGACCACTTCGGGGGTCAAGATAAGATAACGATAAATTCCAAGTTATTTGTTTATCTAGTTTTTGTTTTTCTTCCCCTAAATTTGAAAACATTGATTCATTAAAATAACAATTAGCAAATCTTGCTGTAAAAATATCTCTTGTTAATGGTTCTAAATATTTAATAATATAAAGTGAATTAAAATCAATATAAATTCTCAACCTTCTTTAGATGGTACGAATTTGGTTCTCTTCCGGAGACCAATTGTAACAAGGAATACTTATGATTTGTAGTTTGCCTTAATCTAATTAGTGCAACAACATATAATATGACATGTCCCCATGTAGAAACAGTAAAATAGATTTCATAAGTAACAATCAGCTAGACTGTTTTGTGTATGAACATGGACCACTGGATGTTATACCGTAATTCTAATAGACATGCAATAATAATTAAAACTTGGGATGTAAATTCTCCTGCAATATCAAGCCGAATTCTTTTAATTTGATAATTCAAAAATTAGCTCTCAATTGGATAATTTGTGCTAATAGTCTAGTGTTGTCCCTAACGGCACCTAGAGGGGGTGAATATGGGGTCTTTTAAAATTTTAACCTAGATGGTTGATATTCACTATAATTATATATCTAACGTGTACGTAAGTTGTTCTTGGCGGAAATAACAAAACTTAAACTAAGTGTATGTAAAATAAATATAAGAGTAAAGAGACACTTGACACGAGATATATTTACGGAGTTCAGCACTAACACCTATGTCTTGGAGGCTTCGCGACCTTCTTAATATCGCTCCTTTCTTTACCCAATGAAAAAGAAGTACAAAGTGGAACCGGTGAGCTCTTACAAACCTTGGGAAGTCACATGGCCCGAGCACAGAATTGGCTCTTGAGCACTAAAGGCTCTAGTGTTTTAATCAAACAAGAGATCTCACACAAATCACTCTAATTCTTACACAAGATTGAGTATGGGGGAATATGCTTGAGATTGTTGTAAGGATATTGAAGCTTGATGCACAAGTAACAATGGAGAATTCTAGATCTGAAAAGAATACAAATATTACAATTTGAGGCGGCTAGATTGTTGTCTCAAACCTAGATTTTGCTTCTATTTATAGAGAGAGAAACAAAATAAGGTAACTGGCATTAACCGTTACTGTTAGGTGATTCTGGCCGTAAAATTCTAATTTTTGGGAAAAGCCGCAAAATTCGGCACGAAAAATTTCCCGAGAAATTCTGTTTGAGAATTTATCTTGCCAAAATTACTTTTAAGAAAATTTCCCAATAAATTCTGCTCGGGAATTTACAGCGAAATTCTGACTAGGCTTACGGTGCGGAAAGAACGTAAAATCAAAATTTCACATTCTATCATAAGCCAAGGATCTACTCTCCGATTGATTTCTAAAATAATATTTATTTAACATTTAAATAACATTTACACCTTTTTCCAAATTCAAATTAGAATGTTGTATAACTCGGTTGCGTAGCACAAGACGTCTGATGCCTCTATCAGTCGTCCACCAGGAACAACCAGAGAGTCGGTATTTCTTTTGCCAGAAATACTTTACCGACTTTTTACGCTAAAATAGTATTCACGAATATTGTAAAAACTGATTCACAACTTTTGCAAAAACAGATTCACAAATATTTATGAAAACACTATTCACCGTAAATACGATATTTACGGTAAATTCACTATTCACAACTCACAAGAATATGTTAGTGTTGGTGTCCTAGACCCAGATCATATGTATGATATTTTAGTTTATTAGTGAATGATTTTATCATTTTGTACCTTGAGTATTCATATTAGTGGATCATTTAAGTTGATGACTTAAATTGTAGAACTTCACAGTGAATAAATTTGTTTACTCTTAAATATCCCTTATCTTGGCAATCAGCAAAGTACACTGGTTGACCATATAAGATAAGTGTAGTGATTAGATGATGGCCATGTTTTACAGGTTATACGATAAGGAGTTATCGATCTAATCACACATGTGTATACATGGAGATGTATGGCACTAGACAGACCTAAGAATGAAATATCATATGGATTGTGTTCTGTGTCATTGATATTTCATTGTGTCTAGAATTCTTTGGTTGAGATATTTATTTTTCTTACATAAGGGATGTGTATTGTTGGTACTGTCCAACGCTCTCTTTAACCAGGAGTTATATAGGCAGTTACTGCAGTGCATATAACTTATGCAGAAGAACGATACGTATCAAGAAACCATTGTCCCTTATATGTTAATATAAGCGATGATATCTCTGGGCCCCTTGATAAAGTTTGTATTATGTGCATGCAATATGATTATATGATAATCATATCATAATTAAACTTAAGTAAGAAAGAATAATTGGTAAGGATGACACATTCCGACCTTACGATTATTTGGATATCATGAGGCAAGGAATTGACACAACAACATTTTTAATGTTACAGGGATCGTGATTTTGCATTGTGCTTTTTCATCCACATCATTTGGGTAATCAATATACCATGGCTAGTTGTATCATTGATTTATGGAATTAAAATGTTTAATTCCATTGCCATAATGATGGGATCCCATAGGGTCACACCATATGAAAGATTTAAAGAAAATATATTAATAAAGCATATGTGATATGTATATAATATGTGCTATGTTAATTATAAGGAGTTATAATTAATTTGTACAAATTATATGTTATTAATATATGAACAATTTTTATGACATGGAGATGTTGTAAAATAATCCTAGTAATATTTAAAGTATGTGTGACATATTTTAAATGACTTTTGACACATGAGAGATGCATATAAATTAACATAGAATATTAATTTATATGTTGGCCTTTTAATGTATGGGATTATGGACTTAATTAAATATTAATATGATTAGTATGTTTAAGCCCAAAGCCCAAATATATGCTGGGGAGAATTGATTAGTGATGGCATGATTTAAGGAATATTTAAATATGTCATTAAACCTAATCAATTTCATAAATGAGGAGAGAAATTTCGGGACAGTTTTTAGGTAACTTTGAACAGGAATTTGAAAGGGCAAGCATTAACTATTATGGACGTATGACCTATGTAATTTGAAGCCCTTAGAGTCTAGAATCCAACAGAAAAAGTTTCAAGTAGTTTGGAGTTACCTAGAAGAAGATACAAGAGTTTTAGTACCGAAAGGTCAAAAAATTCTGTCTATCATCTCTTGGCCGAAATTTGTTCTTTTCTCTTATTTTCTCTCCCATTTTCTCTCATGTGTTGAGATGAAATCCTCTAAGAACTTTTCAGAAATTAACAAGAGGGTTAAACTAGAATTAAGGTTCTACTTGTTAATCTCTTACTAGCCTTAGAGATACAAGTATTTCTTTAATCTTTCGGTGGATACCTAAGGAGGCTCGTCATTTGAAGGGCTAAAACACAACCACCGTTGAAAGAGAAAGGGAATAAGAAGTTGCTAAGCGAGACAACCCTTCTTGATTTGATTTGGAGATCAAATCTAAGGTATTATGTTATTCCATTCTTGATTAGGCTAATTAATATTGTTTCTTGCACTTACAATAACTAGATCGTTTGTTTTGAGTCGAATAAAATTTTTGTTTTATTCCTTGCTATCTAAGCATCAAAACTTTCGTTTATGGTCTGTAAAACTTAACCATCATTTAATCCACGTACTAACCTTTGATTGGTCAATTAGTATTCTTTGCTAATTGATCACTCAAAAGAGAGCAATGTTTCTTTTAATATTTATAAACTCGGAAATGCTATCGGTTCGGACTGCAAGCGCACAATCCTATCGAGTAGTATATACGAGTCGATACACAGGGACTATTGGTTCAGTGCTTCGAGCGATCGAATCACAATCTTTCGAAAGGCCGGACGAAATCTGAAAATCGAGAGATGTTGTTGTGATCAATGTAAATTAGGAAGCAATTAAAAGTAATTAAAATAAAGATAGAGATGAGAATTTCTAGAGTTTCGGCACACGTTGCTACTCAATCCGCTTTGACAATATATTCCTGTTGCGTCTGATCTCTTGTTGTTGTTTAATGAAAGACACCACATAGGTCATTGCGATTTATGTTACGCAAGAATGACAGATCTTTCACCGAGATTCTACATAGGACACTGCGATTTTCCTTACGCAAATGTCTGATCTCTCAAATACCCTAAATTACTACACATATCACTGCGAATTTCTTTACGCATGTGATGGAATTTGGTACGCGTTTTGTTGGTCTGGTTTATGGTTTCCCCGCTAAGATTTTCTTCACATAAACCTAATAAATCTCAACGAGACTAATTCATACAAATAGTTTCTCTTACTATTAAAGTACTGTCACTACCCTAACGGACTCAAACTAGATCATTGAAGTTAGATGAAGAGATAATAAATCACAAAAGCATTTTGTTTCAACAACAAGAAATCATAATCAACAGAAATATATATATCAAAACATCAAGAGTAACAAGGTTTACTGCCTAGCCCTAAGAAAATGAACTTAGCCGCGGAACGGCATTGTTACAAGCACTCATCTCTTCTCACTTTAATCAAATCTAACCCTAATTACAAAGATAACTATTCCTTCTGCCCAGGGGCCTTATATAGGAGTGGAGGGATGTCTGGAGGCTGAGTAGGGGCTAAGAAACTGATCTGGAAACAGCTGTCGGCAGTTATTCCCCAAGAGTCGCCTTCGGATACGGACCGTATCAGGTGATACGGTCCGTATTAGGACCTTGACGGTTAGGGTTTAATGCTCCCAGCGCTATCTTCTGGTCTGTGCTAGGCCTGGTCCGTATTAGGTAATACGGATCGTAACAGATACTTTGTCATAAGCGTCGCTGATCCGATTGACCCGATTCTAGCTCCATTTGGTGTAAAATAGTCCCAAAACTTATTTTCTGCAATAAAACATAAAGAAGGGTGACAGTAGCCTTTTTCTCTAATAAAGTAAACATAAGTGTGAGAAAATATGCAAAACCTAAGCCAAAATTCTATGTAAATCATCATTATTTTGACTCTGATCACTAATTACCACGGTTAGTGACTATTAAGAGTATTTATCATCTATTATGGAGTTTTACAATTTCAAGTCATTAACTCAAAATGATTCATAATTCGATAAATCTCAAAGAACAAAATGATATTTTATTAATCATCCATTACATGAACAAAATACATATAGAATAAAATTATCCTATGATTGACTTCTAGATTATTACACTAACAGTTACAATAGTTGATTAACCGTTATAACGGTTAGTTCCAGTTAGTAGGTTTGGCTGCGCTGGAAACCTTAACGCTCAATAAGCGTTACAACGGTTGGTACAACAGAACTCTCTGGAAGTTTTTGGGATCCGAAATGATCTATTATGTTACAACGTTTGATTAACCGTTGTAACGAAACAAATCGATTCCTTCTGTGGATTTCGAATATGAATTGTTTCGTTGCAACGCTTTCTTAATGGTTGTAACGGTTTAGGTCAATTACCTCAATCTCAAGCATATTTTACCAATTTCACAGATTTCTCATTAATACTAATCTTGAGCTAAGTCTTCTTAATCCATTCCTTGATTCATTACAGCACATCCTTGATATGTATAGTAATTGTAGATACATCTTTGATGTTTATTAAAACTTTGTATCTTCATAAACCTGCATAATATCTCAAGACAAGAAACTGTAAATTCAACAAATATATGTTTTGCAAATCTAATCAAATAGACTAAGTGGATTATTGTATAGTCCAACATCTAGCAAATGCAACATTTCTTGTTGCTAACAAACACACATGTGACCACGTGTTGATGCATCAATTAATACTATAAAATATTTAAATATATCTCCTTGAATTCGTTCTAAAAATGAAGGAGCTTCAGGTCCAACTTTATTGGAGATGACCTAATAATTAGTTTTCCAAGTGAGCATGCTTCGCATGTCAATTCTTTTGATAATATGATCTTCAGGTCCTTTAGGGGATGTCCATTTGCACTTTTAATTATTCTCCTCATCATTATATTTCTTGGATGACCCAATCTATTATGCCATAGTGTAAATAATTTATAATCAAATAACTTTTGTTTAGTAACCATATTTGATTCTATTGTACTTATATAAGTCCCATATAGTCCAGAAGACATTGCTTGCATCTTTTTCATTATAATTTTTTGGCCATTTTTAATAGATGTGATATGAAAATATTCGTAATTTTTCTCATTCATAATTTCAATATGATAACCATTCTTTTGAATACCTTTAAAACTTAGTAGATTTCTTCTGGATCTACTCGAATATAATGCATCATCTATTGTTAATTTTGTTTCTTCAGGTAACAAAATATAAACTCTTCTGAAGCATTATATTAAATTTCTTGTGCTAGATACAGTGTAGATATTAGTCTCACCAAGATGCAGTTGTGAAAAATATTTCTTTCCTTTCAATATGGTATCTTTTGTTCCAATATCTACTTGACATGGATTTTTTTTACTTATTATTGCGTCAGCCATTTTCTTTAAAATGTAAGAATAAATTAAAATAAGTTGCTCTTAGTTCATTCACTTTATTTGCATATAATATAAAAATTGAAATGTAAAGTAAACTTTATTAAATATAAACATAAACTTCTACATTTCATTTTCTCCATTTGTAAAACTGTTTATCTCTTCATCCACATTCTATGACATCATAAGTATTACATACTAGACCATAACTTCAGATTATTAACTAAGGAAGATGACAAACTACATCATTCATAAATACCATAACTTCATGTTATGATAAATGAAAAAGGGAGATAAATAAATAAATGAATAAATATAGTAAATAAAGTTAAATTTATTAATAACTCCAGGTTATAATAAAATATTTATTTAATAACTATTTATAAAATTATTTGACTGTGCAATTTGAAAAATTCAATTGGAAATAACTTCGGGTGATTTTTTCATCCAGTGGCCTATAATAACAGCTGATTATAATATTGATTTTATAATAAATTTTTTATAATAGAACTTTAAATTCTAAACAATTCTACAATAAGAGGAGGGTTCAAATGCTTCCATTTTTCATGCCTCCACCATGGCTCCATTTTGAAAAACTTCAATAACTCAAAATTTAAAACTTAAAAACCAAAATAAAACCGTTGGATATGATCTAAATCATTTTATCTATGCACGTGTAAAAATTTATGACATTTCAATTTTGTTTTGGTTGTCATCAAGAGCTTGTAAAAAAACGTACTAATGTGGATAATTTCTAGACGTTGATTTTTCAACTTATTGATTCACATAAAAACAAAATCAAAATGTGATAATTTTTTATGAGCACATAGATAAAATGATGTAGATCATATCCAACGGTTTTATTTTGACTTTTAAGTTTTAAATTTTGAGTTATTAAAGTTTTTAAAAATGGAGGCATGATGGAGGCATGAAAAATGGAGGCATTTGAACCCTCCTCTTCTAATAAATACTTCAGGTAATACAAATTACGGGTAATACAAATAATAACTTTAGGCTGATTATTATATTGATTTTTTCTTATTATTCTATTCGGGAAATACAAATTACGGGTTCTTGATAAACTTTAGTTTTAAATAATAATTTCAAGTTATTATTCCATCATTCACTTTAGGAAATGATTCTTATAAATTCAAACAAAATATAATAAATATTTTTAAATGAAATTGAAATTAATAAATATATAATAATCAATCATACGTTTTACTTACAAAATAACTTTGCAACTTCTTCTAAGCAAGTCAGCATAATATGTTGTAAAATTAAATAAAATTACAACAAAAGTAAAATAAATAACAAAAGAAATATAGAGAGAAGAATAGCAGAACTTTTTTTTTCTTCTTTTCTGTGTTTTGTATATCAAATACAAATTTACATGCTCTCTATTTATAGGAGAAATTGTACATGAAGAGTCATATAAATTAATTCTACAAATAAATGACTAGTGGGAGTAGTAAAAATTAATAGATAGTAGGATATGAAGATAAACCGTGATTTTTATTTTTACCCAAAAAAAAAATTATTTTAATATAAATAACCACGTTTTTAAAAGAATTTTATTTCTACCCAAACCGCATATATTATTTGCGGCTTGAATTAACAATTCAAACCGCACAGAATATATGCGGTTTGAATTGTGAATTCAAACCGCATATATTATTTGCGGCTTGAATTGTTAATTCAAGCCGCAAATAATATATGCGGTTTGAATCGCATTTATAAAAATCGGCTCACCATACCATCTGAAAATTTCATTTATTATTTTATTAAATGGTAATTTTTCACCGATAACCCTAGAAATTTATTCACCGATAACCCTAAAGTTATTTTTATTACAAAGAATTATATTATAAAAACTTATCAATAATATAAAATAAAAATCGGCTCACCATACCATCTGAAAATTTCATTTATTATTTTATTAAATGGTAATTTTTCACCGATAACCCTAAGTTATTTTTATTACAAAGAATTATATTATAAAAACTTATCAATAATATAAAATAAAAATCGGCATAAAATACCATTTCCATTTATTGATAAGTTTTTATAATATAATTCTTTGTAATAAAAATAACTTTAGGGTTATCGGTGAATAAATTTCTAGGGTTATCGGTGAAAAATTACTATTTAATAAAATAATAAATGAAATTTTCAGATGGTATGGTGAGCCGATTTTTATTTTATATTATTGATAAGTTTTTATAATATAATTCTTTGTAATAAAAATAACTTTAGGGTTATCGGTGAATAAATTTCTAGGGTTATCGGTGAAAAATTACCATTTAATAAAATAATAAATGAAATTTTCAGATGGTATGGTGAGCCGATTTTTATTTTATATTATTGATAAGTTTTTATAATATAATTCTTTGTAATAAAAATAACTTAGGGTTATCGGTGAATAAATTTCTAGGGTTATCGGTGAAAAATTACCATTTAATAAAATAATAAATGAAATTTTCAGATGGTATGGTGAGCCGATTTTTATTTTATATTATTGATAAGTTTTTATAATATAATTCTTTGTAATAAAAATAACTTTAGGGTTATCGGTGAATAAATTTCTAGGGTTATCGGTGAAAAATTACCATTTAATAAAATAATAAATGAAATTTTTAGATGGTACGGTGAGCCGATTTTTATAAATGCGATTCAAACCGCATATATTATTTGCGGCTTGAATTGTTAATTCAAGCCGCAAATAATATATGCGGTTTGAATTCACAATTCAAACCGCATATATTCTCTGCGGTTTAAATTGTTAATTCAAGCCGCAAATAATATATGCGGTTTGGGTAGAAATAAAATTCTTTTAAAAATGTGGTTATTTATATTAAAATAATTTTTTTTTGGGTAAAAATAAAAATCACGGGAAGATAAATGAACATTCACTTAAACCATATTAAATTTGATTTATAACAACCATAAAATTATCCTCTCTAAATTGATCCTTACATATTTTTCATCCATTTTAGAATGCATATTAAATTATTGCACAATAGTGCAATACACACTTACTAAATTACATAATTCACACTTGTTTATTCTAGTTTAAAATTGTTGTTAGCAGCTGTCATCCACTTTTGACCAAATTAAAATGCAATTTGATAGCTTTATAATTATTTGAACTTTCATATTCACTAAAAACTATTTTTCAGACTTTAGCTCTAAAATAAAAATATATTTATTTTTTTAAAAATAAATACTATCAAATAAAATGAACCATAAAAAATTTATATACAAATTCAAACGGGCTTCAACCTGACGGACTTAATCCCTCCCTAACTAGCCCGCACAAATCGACCAGGCCTCAACTTGACCCGACTTGGATCCAATTTACTTCGAACTAAACCAACCTGATCCAATTCTGCCGAAACTACAAATGGAAAGCACGATCCGAGATAAAAAAAAGCTCGATCCAATTCGGTAGAACTCGGCCCTGAACGCAAGTCACCTGCTTACAAGCTAAGCAAAGAAACGGAAAGCCACATCCACTGATCCACGTGCGTCGCATGCAAGGCATCCTCTGCCGACCTTATCATCTAGGTGAACCGTGGCTCTGGTTGGATATGAATTCAGATACAATGTAATCTACTGCGAGGTGGTTCCCACATCCCAAGATTACACAGGTTACACCAAACCAGCTTCATTCAAAAATCTGTTGAACTATGGTTACCTGGCCCTTTTATATCTAATATTCTAAGTTGGACCTGTTCTTCTGAAATTACTATAGAAAATACCATAAGGGACCCACTTGTCATAGGAAAAGGCATAATTCAATGGACCAGGTGCACAAGATCTCCCATCTCCAAGGGGGAAAGTATTAAGTAGAAGTGCGAACGTTTTTTGTACAATGCTCGCTATAAGACGAGAAATGCCATCAAATTCAATCGGCGCATACAGTTTCATATCTAGCTTCCTGTTCTCCCTCTTGATTCTATCCATTACGTGTGAGAAATCGATCGCCATGGCTAATACCTTGGGAGGCGTGCGTGATTGTCCGGTCTCTGAAGAGAACAGCGTTCAGCATGAAGAGCTCGCGCGATTCGCTGTGGAAGAACACAACAAGAAAGAGGTCTCTATTTTCCTTTGTTTTTCTTAGCATAATTTTTTTGCTTTTCATAACTTCACTCGCGTATATTTGTAAAATCCTGATCCTCTCAGTGTATTAATTGGATACTTCTTTAATAGTTAAATTACTTTCAGAATTTGGAGACCTGTTGCTAATTTTTTTTAAAGTTTTTCCTGATAGATATATCACCTCTGGCATCACAAATATTTATGGGTAGACTAGTACCGGTTGTAGTTCAGTTTTATAAATTAGTTAATTGACCCTTTGGTTATTATTATGGACTAATTGTAACTTGATAAATGGTTGTAAGCATCATTATATTAGAAGAACCGTAGTGGGGGCAGTAATATAATTTTTTTGACCTTTGTGATAGGTACCAAAAATGTAAGGTAATTGGGAAATTTCTTGATAAGTGCCATGGATTAACGGACTTGAGTGCTCAGTGCCGTGGTGTACCAAATCAAGGAAGAAATGCTCATACTGCAATCGATCGATTATACGAAATGACAAAATTCCTGTTATAGCACAAATGCTGGTGTAAAAACTTCTAATTATTTTCTCTCTTTTTTCCCCCTTTGTTGAATTAGAATGGTCTTGTGGAGTTCTTGAGGGTGGTGGAGGCAAAGGAACAAGTGGTTGCTGGCACACTCCACCATCTAACTATTGAGGCGATTGATGTGGGAAAGAAGAAAATTTATGAAGCCAAGGTTTGGGTCAAGCCATGGCTCGGTTTCAAGGAGTTGCAAGAGTTCACTCACAAGGGGGATGCAACCTCTTTCACTACTTCTGACCTTGGTGTAAAACGAGGTGATTTATTGAACAGACAATTACCAGATATACTATGAATGTTGGTGAAAAAATTATTCTGGTCTTCTTCCTCATGCCTTCTTGTTGGGGACAGCAAATTCACTTTTGGCAGCCTGATGTTGGCTGTTGTCTTCATAGTTTATTGTCAATTTCATGTTGTGCTTATAGGGTTTTGGTAGGTTTTAAAGGGACACACACAACTTATTTAACTAAACAAGGAACTCCTTTGTTACCGTGTTTAAGCTGGTTGTACGTATTTTTTCAGAGGGTCACGAGCCAGGATGGCGTGAGGTGCCAGTGCATGACCCAGTGGTGAAAGATGCTGCTAGCCATGCTGTCACCAGCATCCAACAGAGATCTAACTCCCTCTTACAATATGAACTTGTGGACGTCATTCATGCTAAGGCTGAGGTACATTAATGAAATTCTTCCTACTTGTAGATATTGGTACAGGTTTTGTTTGTTTTATACTGGTGTCTGACATGCTGATACTTTGATAGTGATATAGTACAGGTGCTGAAATCTATTTACCTTTTGTTCTTTTTCTTTCTTTCCTTCACCCTCTACTGAGGGCCTTGTCAGAGATATAATATCTATACAACTCGATTCAGTTAATGTTGGAATTAAATTAGGCTAATCGGGACATATTTTATTGAGTTAAGGGCTGGGTGCAGTAGAAGTAAATTGTGATATATCTGGCAATTGGGTTGTTATACAGTCTGTTTTGGTTTTGGCCAGTTTTTGGTCTCAGATCTCCGCATTGGTTTGTTCTGACACTTGGGTTCTTAGTATGGGTTATTCTTCTGACACTTGGAGTTGCAATTGACTTTTCTTTCGTTTCTTAAAAAACCTCTCTGTTGGCCATCTAAAGGAATTATCTTGTGGCGCATGGCTGCTACACCTTTTTTTTATGTGTTGGTTTTGGGTTGTGTAACATGGATTGGGTTTTTGGTTTATTGTGGTCATACTGTCTTAAGAAAATTAATGATTCAGTTCAGTTGTGGCTTGGGTTTGGGCAGTTTGAGCATATATGTCCAGCTTGGTGTGACATTATGCTGGTTTTAAAATAACACATAACTGACAGGTGTATTGGTTTTAATATACCAAGATGTCTCTTCTCCTGACAAATTTCATTGCAGACTTGAAAAATTATCCAAGAAAATAAAGAGACTTAACTTCTTATAATCAAGTTCGGGTAGCTGAATAAGTGTGGTAAGGTTCTAAATATGTAGAGCTGACAGCTATATTTTGTTGATGGTAGGTGATAGAAGATATGGCTAAGTTCCACATGCTTCTAAAGCTGAAGAGAGGAAACAAAGAGGAAAAATTTCATGCGGAGGTGCACAAAAGCGTTGAAGGCACTTATGTTCTCCATCAGGTGCACCAGGAAGAAAACTCTGACCCCACCACCCAGTAACTGTAGGAGGATTTCTTGTACTCGACAGCACCATCTATATCTACAAACTTTGTAAAATAAATAATAGAATAGAATGGTTGCATAACTAGTTTGCGATATGAGTCTTGGTATTGGGACATGGATGATAAATGCAGGGTTGTTTTCTGTGCCTTTCTGCAAATTATATTTGGATTTCTTGTTGCCTTGGATGAGTTTGGAATGAATTTGTCCGAATGAGTTGTTTTTCGACCAGCTCATGGGACAGTAGCAGCACAATTTATCATTAACAGTAGCTACAATATTTGTTAAAGCTACAAAAGTATTTACGAACAGAACAATGTCTTTAGAAAACAATATTTATCCACAAGGGACGATAAATATCAGGTGAGTAAAAATCGGACTGGGCTGAGTAAAATAATAGACTTCTGGATATTCTTTTACAGGAAGCATCCATTGTTTTTACATTCAGGTCCAGGAGTAGCCTTTTGACGTAAAATATGGCTCAACCGTCAAAATGGGCCGTCAAACTTGGATTTTGGATTAAATTCCTAATTTAGATGTATTGCGTTTGATGAAGATTCGACTTCAATCAGAGGAGGTTGGAGTCTATGACAGTATGACTGCTAAAAGGGCAGGGACGATTGAACCCGGGCTCCGCGACAATGATGTCCTAATGGGCAGCCAGCTTAGAGCACGAAAATTAAGACTAATTAAGTATGATTTACAACGATATCAAACGGTGCATTAGAACGATATCAAAAGGTGCAGTCTGTCTACACAAATTTAGGTTAAGCCAGGCAATTTCAGTAGTCATATAGATCTGTTTTTTATTCTTGTCGGTAAAAATAATGTAAGTTCATTTGTGGTTCCTTATTCTTGATTTATAATATGGGTAACTTAGATCTAAAAATATTTTGAAATATCTAAAATTGCACATGCTAGCTGCTTATTTATGAACAACCTTTTCATTATATTTTTCCTCACAAAAAGATCCTTCCAAGATTGAGGAAGTACTAATAAAACTCTACGATATGAGTATATGACATGCTTGTTAGCATATATAGCCACTGCATGCCAAAATTAATTCTCTCCAAATCAATGCAGAGTTCAAATAACAAAATGCGAGTAACTAAAAAACTTTAACAACTTAGACTAGCACACAAATTGAGTTCATAATTTCATTGGCGGAAGTCAAACAAGGATACACAGAAGGTTGCACATACAACAGGCTACAAGCAGAAACAAAGAAGCACACAACAACAGCTACAAACTACACAAACCACAGCATTACACGGTCTTTTAGCCGAATTTATGGATGTCAGGTGACACCTTTATTAGTCTAGACTTAGCTCATAACATAAACAACTACTACTAATAGACCCTTCCACCAGCAGCCCAAATTTGCTTTTCAAGCTACATTGACAAAAGGAGAAAATTGAAAAAGGTAATTAGATGCACTGTGATTGCATAAGCAGTTGAGCAAAGAGAAGAAAAGGGAAAACAATAAGAAAATTATTTCCTATTAATTGCCTAGGCAATATAGACCAGCACCGCTTTCCGACCTAGTAGCATCGAAGAGTCTGTTCTTGTGATATGTTAACAATTTTACATTGCTTTTTTTATCAAAACTGGATCGGTAAGTTGGTACTAAAGTCCTTTGGTGTAATTGTATCCTAGAAAATAAAGAGGAGAATTAAAACAAGTGCCAACAAAAGTTGGCAAGACGCCGTACCTCCATCAGAGCTTCCAGGTGGGGCTTCACAATATTAAATTCCTTTTTCAATTCCTTGATGCAACTGAGGCACCTGCAGAGAGAATACTTCAAATTAGACTTAGAAGATTGAATTATTATTATTTTTTATCACCATACCCGGGTTCCAATGCACTTTTATCATATGGAAGAAGTATAAAGTGTCAATAGCCTGCTAAGTTTTGAAATTATGAAGTCACCAGAATTTAAACTAATAAAGATCATATCACGCAGGCATTTTCTGCGGTATAAGAGATGTACACAGCCAACTCCCGGATAAGGGTAGATATATTAGACATTATTTTAAAGTACTTTTGTTGGAGATTTTCAACTAGAACAAATGGGAGTCACGATGTTGCGTAAAATAGTTATATCTGGAACAAACTATAATTTAATTCTCAAGTCAAATGAAAGAGCAGAATTCTATATATGACCATTTTAAACCAGCATTTAAAATGGCAAGAATATGTATGCATAACAGCAATTCTATCATATCATAACAGAAGTTGTTGATGTTAATGTATAGAGCAACTAGGGATGAAGAAACTTATAACTTGACAGAATAGTGCATGAGTTTACATAAGTTACCCTTCAGGTTTCTTCATAAATAGAGGCCTATAAAGTTCACCATTGTCATATACAAAAGTTACATAGAATTAAACAATTTACATTATCTAATGCATGCAAGATAAATATACCTCTTCCTGTCATTTGTACTGAAGGCATCACGTAACACTCGGCACACATTTGTAACCCTCAATGTCCCAATGCTGCTTACAATGAAAAATAAATAAATATTCCAAATACTGATAATGTAAATGAAGTCAGAACTTAAATATGGAAAAAGCAAATGAAATGTATCAAATACTATTAATCAAGAAAAGGTGTATTGAATTATCATGATCATTATGTAGAATTTGGAGACGTTTGCCTCTAAATTCATGAGACAGTGCAGAAACAAATTCTTGAACTCAGCCAGGAAGGATCATTATTTCTAGCAAATTATATTTGATGAGCTTAATTCTAGCTGAATGTAGGGAGGTCTGATAATTTCAAATGCATATACACTTTCATTAAATCAGCAAAGTGAAATTTTAACATCTAGAAATATTTAAATCTGATAATTATTTAATTTTATGCTTTATTTACGTGAAGATTGTCTAATCATATGATTAGAAATGGATGAAGTTAAGTCTCAAAAGTTACATCCATAAAGTATATATATGCTTAATTTATTTCCTTTTAAATACATCCTACAACTAACCCACAGTTAGAGATGCTAGGCCAAGTTCCTTTATTAACAAAAGAAGGACACTTTGGACATAACTTCATTAACAAAAGAAGGACATAGAAAAGAAAGACAAATGTTATGAACTTATTTCAGGAAATAAATATAAGAAAATGTTGTAAAGAGCTATCAGCTGTGCCAGACGAACCATATGAATAGGTGGTAATTTGATACATTATGAACTTCAAACTAAATTAAGGCATAACTGTACTTACTAATCACTGGGCCCTTTGATCAAGTGCAATTCAATTCCCATCTTATGTTGATCCATACTACTATACTTGTACCTGCTTAAGAAATAAGACAAGAATGTTGACCTCATCAAAATGATACCAAAATAATTAGAAATCATTCTCTCAATGAAACCACAATCACATGCTATATTAGACAAAGATACTCGTATAAATTATGTGATTACTGAAATGAACGAAATAGCAAAGGACAAAGATACATTCTAATTAGATACTTACACAAAAGATACATTCTAATTAGATACTTACACAATCTTTCGCATTGCATGCAGAGCTGTCTCAACAGCCCCAAAAAATTGAGTTATTATTTGGTGTGCAAAGAGAAGGTCTTCACGTTCAGCTTCCTTAAGTGCTGGGTAACGTGAATCTAACATTCCCTTTCAAAGAAAACAAAGTAAAATAACTATGGATGAGGCGGTTTCATATAAACAAATTATATCGACACCAAATTGGGCTGGACTTGGGCCAACATGTCTAATTTTGGTTTATTATGTGTTTGTATGTTTCTAAAATAAAAAATTACGAGCCATTAATTCTCCACTGAGTTTGTTCATTTAATCTTACTAGATCTAATACTCCTACTTGAGATTTATATGATCTAGCAATATGATGTAAATTGTGAGGCGCTAATAGACAATATCATGAAAATAATGCTTTTAGTAAGATATAGTGTCTTCGGAAATAAAGGAAAGTTGAAGAACAAAATGAAACTTTCTATACATTTAATTTTAGTACAATAACTGTACAATAATGAGTTGACCATAGTATTAATGCAAATTGTCCTAAATGAGAAAGAAAGCTGTCAACCAAAGTATTTCGTTTAGGGTAAAAAGAAGAGAAAAAAGAGCCTTGAACGGGAGTTAATGATAAACAACGGCGGCTTCCATATCCAATGCCGTAGAATGTATTGTGCCATTAGTAAATGAAAATAGAGTGTCATGAGCTATTTTTCCTAACAATTCTAGTGAAACCTATATCCAAATTAATTGAATACGAGTTATAATATGTTGCATTTGTGTTAGCTGCACACTGAATTCTCAATCTCCTTTTCCTCCTCGGTGCACAAATAATCTACTTGATGGATCTGAAGACCTCTTTTAAGGTTTTTCTATAGCAGTATAACTTCCTTTTAGATTTTATTCAAAAATAATGGATACGTGAAATAAATATAAAGAGCAAAGTAAAACCTTATGTACATAATATACGTTACCTCTTGGATGAGGGTTGCCATGATGCTGCTGTGCTTCAGCCTCAGTTCATGCAAAGGTGTCATCTTCGCCTTTCAAAATAAAAATATTTTCTAAGATTGAAACTGTGATGAAATTGTGCTTCCGGCAGGTTTAAAAAGAGGTAGAAGGATACAACTCGACACTCACAGTGGTTGGTAAAAGCAAACTTTTCCTTGCTCAACAAATGAGTGGGTAAATAAAACCAAATTTTATTAGCTGTAAATCACATTCTTCTTCCAGAACCTGAAGGTTTTTTTGCAGTTACTAATTGCTTTTTATTACCTCATCCTGCTGTTGGGATAAGTACGGGGTAATGAAATAAATGCTTTTCATATATTATGTTTTTTGAAATTGTATTTGCATTTATTATGTGAAATGAGTGGACGATGTATGCGGGTTGGGCTTGGGCCTAATTTGAGGAATGCTAGAGAGCACAAATATGATGTCATCAATTACTGTTGCACAATTTATAAAATATGGATTGTTATGGCCACGGCGAGACAGGCAGTGGCAACAATCGAGAGAAACTATGAAGCAACGAGAAGAGCAAATATAAAAAAGAAACAAAAATGGAAAAAAAAAACTGACAAGTGTGACAAAGATTAAAAAAAAAGGAACAAAAATAAAAAAAAGGAAGGCACGACAGCAAGAATGCAAAAAAAAAGAGAGGATATGCCAACTCAAGAAGTTTTTGGGGATCGTGAATGAAATATAAAAGTGAAAAACAAAATGAAAACTTCGAAAAAAAATGATAAATTGTGAAAGGCTGCTGGGTGGAGAAAAATGTACTTAAAAACCTATTGGGCCAAAAGAAGAAAAACAAGGACGGAATTAACCAATTAAAAGAAAAAGAGAAATGTAAAAATTGAATGGTAAAGAGGGAGCGCATTCTCAGTTTGTGAAGTATCTTTCTGTTCTTACCTTCTTTCCTATTTGTATATATAGTAATATATTCAAAATTCATTATCTGTATTAAAGATGAGTTGATAAAATTTAAACCTCATTTCATGCTAACCAAAATTATAACAAAGGACAGATTTGCAGACTGTGTAGCAATGTGTAGACTGTAGAGGACTCACAAGTCCTCTTAACAACAACTTGTAAGTTATCCTTAACAGAGAGAGATAAGACTCACAAATACAGTTTACTAACCAAAGTTACCTACCTTGAGAAAATTTTTGAAAAAAAATTCTCAGTCGAGGAGGCTGTTGGGATCAGTATCTGGTTTACCGTTGTTTGCAACAACTTATCTTATACACCTTCTGGTCCCTTTCCATCCCGATTATTTGAGAACACTAGAATGGTTTACTGTCTTATTAACAGTACATATGTCGCATTATCCTGTCCCGGAATGAGAATCCTTGAAAAAATAAACAAAATAATCTTCTAAATTTCTGTCAAAATGTTTCAGAATTGTTTTTTTTTGCAAATAGCTCATTGTATGTATTATTTCCCAAAAAAAATGCAAAACATTAGATATGGAAGTTTTACGAGGTCATCGAAACACAATTTCAAACTTTCATTCCTCATCAACTGCTTTCCACTGTTTGGTTTTGATTTTTTTTTTTTTTATGGGGGGTGAAACTTAATATTTAATCTTTTGAGCCCCAAATTATCCATGAACACAAAGTGGGTGAAACAAGGATAGACGAGCAGGGGCAGGGACCCATAATTTGTGTGGTTATGAAAAGCTTTAGCATTTTCTATTTAATTTCATGATGCTTATTTCATTTATCCCTTCTAGGTACGCAAAAATCCATCACTAGACTCAATTGAAACATAGTAGGGGAAAATACTTGGCCTGACAAAAGAAATTGTACATACCTCACATATCCCTTTGGAACTAGCATTGACTGTGCAAAAAATATCATTTAAAGCATTTTGAACATGCCCACTGTGAACTCTTCCTTGTTTCAAATTGGACCTAGGAGTTGCATGCCCGTCAAAAAGAGGGTTTGAACCATCATGAGCACCATAAGGTTTATTTAAGGTGATAACTGTCATGTTCATGTAGTCCATCTCAGCATAATCATTTATGCCTCTGTACTTCTCGCTGTTCATCATTATAGAAATCGACACACCAGTCATGAATGAATCCCACATGAAATAGATCTGCACATGTCACAAAAAAGCAAAATAGAAATGGAGAGTGGGATCATCATCTGAGATATATGTACTGGTGGTATGCCCCTGGTATTAATGACAAGTTCATCAAGCTACAAGACCTCATTCAGTACCAGATCAAGGATAACCATACCTGTAAGGGCGGTACTACTACAGTACACGAGATCAGATCGATTGTGTGCCCATACCAACTTTATACTGTGCTGATCAAATTCGATAACAGGTACTGGGGAGGCCATATTGTCCTGCACCCAAACCAGGTTGTGACCAGCACAAACCCCAACCATAAACCTCAGACGGATGTGCAATGCTAACCCTTCCAGTTCATAATGTCAAGCGAGCAGCCCTTGCATCGCATTTTATATCCCACGTAAGCTGGGACATAAGAAAACAATAGATACATAAACATGATAAAGAATGCCAAACATTGTCCGTACACAAACAATTGTTTATGTGCCCTCATAGCCAAACTACTGAACCTTTTCAAAGGAGGCAAAATTTCCACAATGCCCGCCAAAAGTATAGAAATTCACAATACATTTATCAGCCGAATATGAACTATGAAGTGTTTCTTTAGGCTGAGTTACATTTAAGAATTCGACCATATGTATTTGTTTATTTTGCTTTTGCTTGCTATGTTTAATATTTTGAGGAAATGCTTGCTATGTTTGACAAAATGCAAAATTACAATGCAAGGGCTATTTCATCTGACATGGCCAAGATGGAAAGGGTTACCTTGAGGTGTGCCATGGTTACATCCCGTTTCGGGGCATGATCCAGATCAAAAGTACTGTTGATGTTTTATCAAATACTTGCAGTATAGAATTCATTCTCAGACCAAGTATCTCGAGTAATTTTCAAAGATCTGAAGCAATACTGTGTCTCGTATGCAGATTGTTACTTCTCAAATTCCATGAAGAGTTGTTCATTTAATGGAATTAGTGGTATAAGGGTGATTGGGATGCCCGAGTGAAAGACCTTTAACAAATTTGAAAAAAAATTAGTTCCAAATTTTGATTCACACAATCTTTCAAAATAATAACAATAATAAGAACAACATGGGAACATGGGATGTTTAATTAGCAGCTAAATAAGATAAATGATTAACAAAAGTTGGGCAAACAATTGTCTGTGTGGAGGTATAGAAAGAGAAATTAGTATGCTTCTAGAGAATTCTAGCAGCCTCTTATCTTTTTCTTCCCCTTTCTCTCTTATCAAATCCTAAATCATTAAATTAAATCAATGCGAACTAACACTAACAGTGATACCAGCGCTTAGAGAGATGACGAAGAAAGAGAAAAGAAAAAGAAAAGAAAAAGAAGAAAAGAGATTGTTATGGACAACAGCGCGAATGGAAAAAAAAAAAAAAGGAGCGGATGTGCCATTTGTTCTGGACAACAGCGCGATGGTGATTCAACCCGTCGGAACCAAACTAGGTCCGATGCCCATCGGACCTAGTTTGGTTTCGATACGCAGATCTACCGTAGGAGAACATACAAAATTTGTGCGCACGAAAATTAAAACATACACGCACGGGGTTTAAAGTATTTTGCACGAATCTAAAAGAAAATCGATGGTGATTAAACCCGTCGGAACCAAACTAGGTCCGATGGGCATCGGACCTAGTTTGGTTCCGATGGGCAGATCTACTGTAGGAGAACGTACAAAATTTGTGCGCACGAAAATTGAAACATACACGCACGGGGTTTAAAGCATTTCGCACGAATCTAAAAGAAAATCGATGGTGATTAAACCCGTCGGAACCAAACTAGGTCCGATGGGCATCGGACCTAGTTTGGTTCCGATGGGCAGATCTACCGTAGGAGAACGTACAAAATTTGTGCGCACGAAAATTGAAACATACACGCACGGGGTTTAAAGCATTTCGCACGAATCTAAAAGAAAATCGATGGTGATTAAACCCGTCGGAACCAAACTAGGTCCGATGGGCATCGGACCTAGTTTGGTTCCGATGGGCAGATCTACCGTAGGAGAACGTACAAAATTTGTGTGCACGAAAATTGAAACATACACGCACGGGGTTTAAAGCATTTCGCATGAATCTAAAAGAAAATCGATGGTGATTAAACCCGTCGGAACCAAACTAGGTCCGATGGGCATCGGACCTACACCTTGTTCTTTGCAGAAGCTTTGGGACCGATTTTTTTTATTTTTTTATTAATAGCATTAGTAAAATTAAAATTTAATGTATGAACGGATTCCAAAAAATGTCCCGGGAAATGAACCATCCCGGCCAGCCAGTCGGCCGGTGTGATCCATATCGGTTAATTTTATTTCTTTTTTCACGGCCGGCGGTCTTTATTTTTTACTTTTATTGAACCGTTATCATACATTGTAGTTCAATCTTCTTTTATAAAGTAAAATAAATTTACGAATAATCATATTAAGAGTGAGGCTATGGACTATGCATAGCGCAGATTGGTGTACAATAAATCAATATTTATGTTTCTAAAGTCTAAACTATGGATCTGAAATGTTTAACATGATAACCACATGATGTATTTGTAAATCAAATTTTACATTTCTGTTTTTTAACTATTTTTTTAAAGAGATAGAAATCACTTGATCTAATGATTACAGATAATTCAAAAGATCATTCAAAAGAAGTATTTTTTTACATATTAAAAAATAGTAATTTTTTTTCTAAATATATAAAATTAAGTTTGTGAATATATTTTTATATGGAGATTATGTTGAACGATTTAGATCGACTGTTTGAACTTTAAAAATAAAGATATTAATTAACAGTATGGATCAATCCGCGCTATGCATAGTACTTAGAGATGTAAACGGAGCGAATTCAGAGCAGATAATGCTAATATCAAATTCATATCCACATTTCAATAAGTGGATACAAATACGAATATGAATACGGATAGTAAACGAATGTCAAAAATGTAAAATCAAATCTACCTTAAACGGATAAAGAGAAACGGAGCGGATAATCCACGAATACGGATACAAAACGAATAATTGTTGGATAATTGAGTCATATGAACTTTATGAGAAGAAGTCAGAAAATAACATTAAGAAAATTACAAAAAAAAAGAAAAACAATTTAGAAAATAAAAAATAAAGGTGTCCATTTATATGAGAAGAGAAGAAAAGAGAAAAGAAAAATATACAGCCGTGGATGGATTTTTTTAAAAAACGTAATTAAAATAATTAATTTAAAAAAAACAACTTGATTACT
Organism: Carex parvula; assembly: GCA_025461045.1. Lineage (NCBI taxonomy): Eukaryota > Viridiplantae > Streptophyta > Magnoliopsida > Poales > Cyperaceae > Carex > Carex parvula. The sequence goes on from JAJGRW010001317.1 coordinate 847,537, forward strand.
TTTTTTTTACAAACCATTAATTTCAAACTTCGCAATTGGAGAAGGGCGAATTTTGATGGGGCCTTTGATAGGATCTAATTAAATCTAAACCGTAGATGAAATCCAACGGTTCAAACTCTTAAACTCAAAAGTTGCGTTAACGCAGAGGATATGGATTCATAAAACTTACGATCCTGTACCAAATTGCATGTGGGTGGGCCCATTTTGACAGCACAAGTGCTAACTACTTTCACAAAAATTTCATGCGAGACGAGATGCATTAAAGTGCCTGTTTATTTTTTTGACAAATTATAAATTCAAATAAACTAACTTAAATATTAATTCATTTTCATATTTGAATTTTGTTAATTAGTATTTGTATTTTAAAATTCATATAATTCAATTATTCGACAAATATTCGTTTTGTATCCGTATTCGAATCCGTATCCATAAATTATCCAATTCGTATCTGTATCTGTTATAGACGGATTTGATTTTGAATTTTAATATCCGTTTACTATATGTATCTGTATTCGTATCCGCTAATTAAAAAGTGGATACAATTTAATATCAGCATTATCCGCTCCGAATCCGCTCTGTTTTCACCCCCAATTTTCTTTTCCCCTTGCGCTGTGGAGAACAGACAAAGAGACGAGACAGGTAAGGGAGTAGCCCCGAAGTGCGATCTCAGCCCTCTAATTTCATCAAGAGATCCACACGATAAGGATTGTGTGGATCGCAGTTGACATCAGGTTTTTTTCTTTTTTTTTCTCCGGTAACGAAGTCTGTGTGCAGATTTATGTAGGGGTGTTCATCTGTCATACATTAAAGTAAAAATTATTCAAACACCTCCGGCTACAGACGAAAAAGCTAACTTTGTGCCCATGATGGGGTCTACAACTCCACATACGAGTCTTCCATCCACTTGACGTGTCACGTGTCAGAGGAGGAACTGAGGAGGGTCATTCGATCCGTTCGCTGTCCGCTTTTTTTTTTCCCAAATAAATGCCAACTATTTAGCTTTGCGACCACTGCACCAATTATAGGTTAGATGCACAGACCGATGCACAGACCGATATTCATCCCACCTCAACCTATACAATATGCCGATGACACGGTGATTATAGCGGAGGCGCACCCGCGAACAATCAAGGTAATAGCTCTCATCCTATCAATTTATGCGTCGCTAACGGGGCTTAAAATAAACAAGGCTAAGAGTTCTTTTGTGCCGGTGGCAATCCGACCCGTCTTGGTGGGAGTTATTGAGAGAATCCTGGGAAGCCCGGCAACAGACCTACCAATCACCTATCTAGGATTGCCACTATCAACTAGGAGTCTAACTAAGCGAGACTACCTCTCGATGATTTCGGCGGTCGAGAGCAGAGTGGCAAGCTGGAAGACAACCCTCCTATCGTTCGGAGGGAGACTGACTCTGATCAAATCGGTCTTGTCAGCGGTCCCAATACACTTCATGCAGGCACACCGGATCCCTAAATGGGTTTTTAAGCACATAGACAGAATCAGACGAAACTTCCTGTGGAAAGGGCACAGCACTTGTAAGCCCATCAACTGTTTAGTTAATTGGGAAAGAACTTGCGCATTAAAGGAGGAAGGCGGGCTAGGAATCATCAATTTGGGAACCAATAATGAGGCACTGCTGACAAAATGGCTTTGGCTCTTAGAAAATAACCAACGGGGTAACTGGGCACAAACACTACGATTACTGTATGCAATACAGGGCATCGACGGCCTCGCGAACGCAGACGACCGCTCTGCTTTCCTTAAATACCTCAAAACTCTTCAACCCTTCTACAAAGCATCGGCGGTATCACAGCCAGATCGGCCCCAAAAGGTATGGAGATGGGAGACCAGCGGCCTTTTTACAACCTCCTCCACGTATAAGTTGCTACATAGGAAAGGGGTACAGTGCAAGCATCACACAAGATTGTGGAAAATCAGAGCACCTCCAAAGGTGAGATTCTTCTTATGGGTACTGCTGCAAAACAAGTTACTCACGCGGGCTGTGCTTCTGAGAAGGGGTTGTAACGCATCGGAACGATGTGTCCTGTGTGACACTGACACGAGGGAGACGGATGTACACCTTTTTTGGCAATGCCCGTTTACAGCCGAGTTTTGGGTGGCACTTATCAACAAACTGGGGGGCAAGCTACCTGCAAGGGCTATAACCTCGCACATCACGTTATGGAGGTGCCACATTATCGGCGGTGCAGAGGGTTCAAGAACATGGCAAACGGCTTGGGCAGCGGGCTTGTGGTCCATCTGAAAAGAGAGAAACGATAGGATCTTCAACTCCAAATCAAAAACTACTGGGATGCTCCTCACGGAGACGGTGGTAGACACCAAGAGGTGGACAGACCACTGCTGAGAGAGGGCTCATTTCAGAGGGTAGATGTGTAATAGTCTGGAGTTCATATTAGTGAATCATGTAATTAGAGTTATACTTCCGTTCACTTTCAGCTCACTTGGGCCCTTGTAAAGAACTTTTTTTATCAATCAAAATGTAAGATGGCAAGTTGTCACCTTACCCTAAAAAAAAAATTATAGGTTAGATGCAAAATCTGATCCAACCGGAAGGATCTGGATCGATTTTTTTTTAAAATCAAACCGATTGAAATACAATTCGAGTCAATTGTTTTTTTTAAGTAAAGAGTTGAAGATCAAACTATTCACTTATTCTTTTGTGATTACATAAATAATTTTTTTCATTCGAATTTCGAATGTATAATCTTCCACATCAAAGATCATGTGTCTTTATCACTAGATCCGATTCAATTGTTTATTGAAATGTCAAACGGATTCAAATCCGATCTGATTCGGTATGAGACTCAAACATGATCCAAAGCTAGACGATTCAAAATAGCCCTAGTCGAATTAAATTAATGTCGGGAAATAAATTTAGATAATTCAAGGGATAATAAACTTGAATTAATACATAAGGGCATATGCATGAATTTACTTTTACTGATGCATATGCCCTTAAAAAATCAAATAAAATCTACCAGACATAGATGAATCAAGGGATAATAAACTTGAATTAAAATAATTTAGATAATTCTCATTAAATGTAGTTACGCATGAATTAAATGATTATTTGGAATCATATCAAACAAAATAAGTTGGATGATAATTAAATAATACAATAAATAACTATTTTTATGAAGCCGACAGCAAAATGGGATTACTCAAATTTCTAGATTAATCTAAAATGTATCTTATTTTATCAGATATAATTCAGACAATTAAAATTTCAATAATAAATATTTTAAAGTGTAAAATTTCAATTCTGGACTAACAAATCAATTTTTCAGTAAGTCACTCTCTGGTCAGGAATTGTGACATAAAAACGATGCCCTCGTATTATTTTAACAGTATGTCAACGGTCAACCTATATTAATTGCCAACAAAAACTAATTAAAAACAAAATATATATACTTAGGCAACTTTTATGTAGCTGTTATTGTGCAGCTACAAGAACCATGACAAGATCAGTTAGTGACATACTATTTGGGATCGCATGTGTTGTCAAAAGAATGATAGTTACAAGTCCCTTATGAATGTGATGCAACAATAACAGCTACAAGCAATATGTATTTGCGTCATACATTCATTTACGAACTTATTGTAAAAATTGTAAAATATTCATTTACAAAAAATATGCGCAAAAGAAAAAACAAATATATTTGTTAACATTGTGTATTTTATTTATCGAAAGGGTTCGGATCGAATCTTTGATTCATTCCGGTACTTGGAGATTCTATGGATGACATTATAGCTTTTACTGATCCCTACGAGATTCTTAGTACTGAGATGACAATATAGTTTCTGATTCCTATGAGGATCCTTATGAGTCTTCAGACTAGACCTTTATTTGGTTGTAGGGTATTAGTTGAACATTGAACTGGTTTATTTTGTGTGGTTATGTTGCTTATGAAAATGCCTTTTACTATAGTAGGTACTAGGAGGATGAGAGACTGTGGAATTATAACACAGTTGAATTTTGCTTTGTAAACTGACTTTGAAGTTTCATGTTAATGAAGCTGGGCACTAGCATTTTATCCAAAAAAAAAAACAGCTACATGCTGTTCCGCTATTTAAAGCATTAGTCACATAGAATCCCTTCGGGTGAATTGGATTTGCTAAATCCATTACTAGGGAAATAAAAAAACCTTAAACCCGGCCCAGAAAAAACCTCGTTTGGTTTGTGACGGACCAAGAGCCCAGCTACAGAAACGGTTCATTCAGCGAGGGGTATTTCTGTCCTTTTAGATATTCCGTACATTTCGTCGTTATCAGCCTTTATAAAACAGAGATCGCAGGCGCAGCTAGCAGTAGCAGACTGCAGACATCAGCTATTTGACGTTTCTTTATTCTTCTTGATTTTTTTTTTTAATGGGATGCAAATCTCTTTCCTCATTCTTTTTTTTTGAAAATCCTGGCAGCGGCTGCCAAGTTGGTATTAATATTAAAATAGGAGAACATCGTTCAAAGATTACATCGAAACATCAATACTGATGTTAGCACCGAATTATAAAAAAGAAGAAACATCATCATACAAATTAAACCCAGCCTAAATCAAACAGATAGTGAGCAACATCTTCAGCAATGAGCCATCCATTGGTCAGCCTCTGTCCAAATCTTGTTTGCTAATACTCGCGGTGGCATGATTTTATCATTAAAAATCTTAGAGTTTCGCTGTTTCCAAGTTTCCCAAATGGTACATAGAAACAAGGGGACCCCTTTTTTTCTCCATGAAGCCCCCCTGCTTCTGACAGACCCAATCGATGCATCCCATGTAGAACAGAGGTCTCGCCCAATGTGAATAAGCTTGAACCCAGCCATATTGCCCAAATTGAACCAGACATGTACCGTATATGGACAGAGAAAGAAGATGTGGAAGGCGGATTCAATCGGACAATTGTTGCACAACGGACATGACAAAGGGCAGTTCATGTGACGATGTAGCATGTTGTCATGAGTCAGTAGTCTGTTTTTAAATAGCAGGAACCCGAAGACCTTGACCGTGGGCGGTATTTTGGAGTTCCAGACCGCCGCATACCTGTCCCGAATTCTACCTCCCCCCATAATAGTATCATATATTGATTTAGCTGAGTAACGCCCACCTTTTTCCCATTTCCAACGGATAGCGTCTCTTTCTCCAGTGAACGTCACTTGTGCTAACTGGTCAGCATAGTCTGGAGCCAGTCGATCAATGATTGGCACCGCATCTCTGAGCGAGACAAATGGCCTCGGTGGCCTAAGGGAGATGTCATTGGAAAGTGCTAGGCCCTGCCATGAGTCTTGCCAAAAGGATATTTCCATGCCTGTGCCAACTTCCCAGGTGGTAGACCAATTAAATAATGGCTTCAATTTCTGTAACTGTGACCAGAAGAAGGAGCCTCTTAGTATCCAGAAAAGAGGGCCATTTACATGAGCCTCATTTCTCCTCAGTTTTCTGGCTGTGACCGACCAAAGCGCCGAAGGATCATCGTATAGTCGCCACCATCACCGAAGTAGGAGTGAAATGTTTTGAGTACGGAGGTTGACTATTCCCATACCCCCAAATTCCTTTTGCATACACACCTCCGTCCAATTCAGCAGGGATATTCCAGCTTTTTGTACCTCATTCTTACCCCACAAGAAAGCTCTTCTAATGCGATCGATTCTCTCGATTACCCAAACCGGGAGTTGGAAACAACACATGTAATAGACCGGAATTGAAGAAAGTACCGATTTAACAAGCTGTAGCCGGCCTCCGCGAGAGATTAATTTGCGTTTCCATCCTTCGAATCTCTTCTCTATTTTATCAATGATTGGGATGTATAAGTCACGACGTGGCCGTTTGACGGTGAGGGGCATACCCAAGTAGGTCATCGGCAGGGCTTGCTGTGGGCAGCCCAAAACCGCACCAATCTTGTGCCGTTGCAGCCGGGTTAGGTTGAAGGGGACAAAACAACTCTTCCGGTAGTTTATTGTTAAGCCCGATAGCTTTGAGAAAATCCTTAGAGTGATCTTTAGGACAATTATCGCTTGCAAGTCTTCGTCCACCTTTGCAATGAGGGCCGTATCATCGGCGTATTGTAAAGCCATCACCGATTCTTGGATTCTGGCCGAGATGGAGGAGGGAAGCCGCGTGTTGACCGCTTGAACCATTCTTTGTAGCACATCTGCTGCTATAATGAATAACATGGGCGAGAGGGGATCTCCCTGACGGAGACCCCGCTGATGCGCAAAAAAATCAGAGAACTCTCCATTAACTGCCACCCTTGAGGCCGAAGTGTTCAGGATGGTGGAAATCCATGTGATCCACCTATCCGGAAACCCCCTGGCTCTCATTACCGTCATGAGAAAGGACCAATGGACCGAGTCAAACGCCTTCGTGAAATCCAGCTTTAAGAACACTGCTTTTGCTAAAGTTGATATCATTGTTTCCTCTCTTTTCGAAAAATCAATCTCATTATTTCTTTTTCTTCTCTCTTGCAGTTGTATTTTTTCAATCTTTTTGCTGATGTATGCTCGGAAGCTTATCTATTTGGATCGGCTCCATAAAACTAGTTTCTGATGAGCTGAATTGGGAACATTTTCGAGTCAGAACTTGTCTACTCTTTATCTTTGATATGCTCTATGTTTTATTCCTTCTACCTTTTGTGATGTATATTTCCGATTCAAATTAAGGTATTGAATAAATCAACTTTTCCACAGAATTTCTCGTTTTTTTCAATTTTATTTTTACTTTTGAAAGAATATATTGAAACTTCCGGCGCTGAACTGTTGATTTTTCTTTTACCCTTAAGAGCTCTATTTCCGGAAGAGTGTTTCAAACTTTATCCAATCCCTTAATGGGCTGTGATGAAATTAAAAACTTGAGTGATCTAAGAAATTAGTTACCATAATGATGGTCTTATTTTGTAATTCTGCAATTATCTGAGCCTTTTAATACAAGCACTCAACATCTTGAATTCTCGATGACATGTTTTTCTCTCATCTTGATAATACAAGTCAATACTTGATATTTTGAATTAAAACCAAGGTTTTCTCAGATATGCATTACAGTCAAATGGCCTCCTTACTTAGATCTCTTTGTTTTTTATTTGACATATACTTTTTCTCCTAACACTGCGAAATTGGGGCTGTGATTAAAAAAAAAGAATATATGAGTGGTTCCCAGCATCTGAACTGGAAGAAGTTGGTGGTACCTCTCTCTCTCTCTCTCTGCTTCTATGACAGATACTTGGGGATACTACCACAATGAATACTAATTTGGATTGTACTATGAGCCCTAATTTGCTTTCCTATTGAGATGTTACTTTTTTCTTTTTCTTTCTTCATCGTTTTTTTTTACTTTGATTAATGCTCCTCTTTTAATATGAAAGAACTTGGGCTCTGATTAGGGGTCGAAAACCTTTTTTGTGATGCCATTGCATTAGCCCATTTGAAAGAACTTGGGCTCTGATTAGGGGTCGAAATTAATTTCCTTTAAATGTACTTTTTTTTTATTTCTAATAGGTTCATATGTTCCTATTTCTTCTTACTTGTTGTAAATGTGCTGCCAAACTATTTTGCACATGTAACCTCTGCATTTATTAGTGTGTTGCATCTCTAATTATATATCAACATAATACATGTGTAAGAGCGAGATTACTTGGGGAAAGTAACCCAAATTTCATTTCAAACCATTGCTTTTATAAAAGATACCAAAATTGTACCACCGGAAGTTATGTTGTTGTTATAAATATAGAATAATACGAGAGATCTGTGCAAAAGTTGAACTACTTGGTGATTTTAAATCACAAAAACTATTTATTTGGTTTCAGTGTGATTAATGGGAAACAAGCTCTAATTTTGTTAAAATCTTAATTTAATCAATTAGTTGAACACATCACGTCTGATAGGAGCAAGAGTTCACCAAGAGCTGTAAACTTATTTAGTACATGTCGTATATCAAAATTGTATTTTAAATTAGTCAACACTCTGAAGAGAAGAGAGAGAAACGACTGCACTTCACTACAAATCTCTGTTAATAGAATACATTTATGTTTATTTGGGAAAGAGAATGCATGAAAGTTAAAATAAAAATAACAATTTATAACCGGATGATTTCTCCTGAACGCTCCTAACAGTGCTTTCCCTGCAATATAGATATTTACAAGAATGAGGTTTTCCTCTTTTCAGAATTGGAATGGCCTCAGCTGTTTTCTAGGTTTCGATGATCATAATTTATGATATTCCTTCGAATGAAAAATAAACCAAATTTATTTTACTAGTATTGTGGTTTGCAAAAAACTAACTAAACTCATTTCTTTTTTTATTTGTCAAATTTGTGGTTCCAAATAAACAATGAATCCATGTTCTCTTTAAATAATTTAGTTTTTTGTATAAGATACTAAAATAGGTTTTTAAGGGGGCGGCTTGCTCCAAATTCTCTTCTGCTCATCAAAACTAGAAATTACAGCTGTCTGCTTTTGTTCAGCCAATAAACTCGCCTTTTGTGAAATATGCTTCTGTATCCAAACTTTCTAATGTATTCACAAACTTTCCTTTCACATTGTCCACAGAAAGTTGACCTTCATTTCTTTCATCTCCAACAATAACATCGATGCTCTTTACTTGTATGATTGGTTTTAGATTTGCATGTTCTACCAAGAAGACGGAACCAAGGATCTCGCCAAGAAATGTGTCCTGTAAAATAAATTACAATTTTGAGTAAGGGCTTTAAAGTTTGTTAGACGCTTAAACAAGAATACTTTCTCCATGATACTATTGTAATCAATTGCAAAGAATGGTATCAATGTGTTTGACTTGGAGGAATATTAAAATGCTTTCATTCTTTTCTAATTATAGTATTTTTCTTTCTAACATAAATTGAAAAACGATTAGTTACCATGTGGTTATATCCTTGGTATTTCCTCTGCAACTCATTCATTAAAGTGAGTAACTCGAATGTAAAATTCAATTCTGGTGTCTTATTGGCGTGTTGTCGGGATTGCAAGATGCATTCAAAGGAAGCCACCTTGCGCTGAGCCTCAAGGGGTACAATGGTAGTTTTGATACCGGATTGAATGACTTTTTTAGCAGATTGGGGATCCAGAAAGAAGTTAAACTCAGCGTATTTATTTGCTGGTACCGTAAAAACATTTCCCTTGTCTCCAGAGTTGTTAGCTACATGGCCACCAACAATAATTATGCTCTGCATGTATTAAAAAAAGTTGCTCTATGAATCATTTAAATGTGATTATATCATTATATGTAGTAAATTTGTAAGTAAATCAGACATCTAACAAATATAGGGGTCACTGTCAAGGTCAGAAATCCTGATGTACATTTGCAATTAATGTGCTAAATTATGATGATGCACCAAGTACTACAATACTTAATTTCTATTAAGTTCAGTTTTTAATAAGATAAATCATATAGATCATTCCTATTTGGTACATAAAGATCATTCCTATTTAGTACCAAAATTATACACGACCATACTAGAGAATGTCAGGATGAGGACCCTGATCTGTTTTCATTTAAATTGTTTTTAGTGGGCTTTTAGTATGGATGAAGTACTAATTAGTAGTTAACCTCTATTTTAGATGTTGCTGCTGTATCTGAGAGGATAATTGTGGCTAAGTTAGTGAGGGGCCCACTTGTCAGGAAAGAAATCTTTTCCCCTGGGTTGAGCTTTTGCGTAACAGACTCCCATACTTCAAAAACCAATGGCTGTCTAAGCTCGGGATGATCTGTGTCTCTTGGGGCCCCATACTTTACTGAGTTTTCAGCTGTATACCTAGAGAAATTAAGCAAACATACAACTTAACCAGTATTTGTAAAATTTTGAACAACAATTTTAGACTATATTGTAAAATCTGTGATTCTTCAGGAATCCAGTTAAAGATCTTTTACCTTCTCGGGCTTCTAGGCAAAGTGCGAGCAAGTCCGAAAAGAGTATCAGAATCAATGTACCCACCTGAACCAAGTGGGATGGCCTTGAAATAGGTACAACCAAGGCTAGGTGTACCTAATGCGGTAACGTTACCTAGTCCAACTGGTATATCATCGCGTCCCATCATGTGCAGGACATCATATATTATATCTATTGTTGCTGCATTTGCCCAGCCATTACCACTAACCAGTATGGCCTATGAAACAACAAAAGGCAATATATGAACTTAAGAAGCCAAAACAAAATAAGTCAAATATCACCAAGAAAATTTTTGGACAGTGAGCATATTGGATGTGATATGCTAACATTAGTAAATTAGTAAAACTCTCTATATATACAGCCCCGTTAAAATTTTAACTTTGCATACTATCGCAAACAAAAAAAATACTTATCTTCAGTGTTTTAAAACCCTCTTTCTCTGTTTTAACTTGAAAAGAAAAAAAAATTCCTCAGGCTGACTTCCTGTCTCACTTAGCTGGTGAAAGAAAAAATGACACGTACGAATAGTCTCCAATTTCTTTTATTATCTTAAAAAATGACGGGATGAATTATGGAAATTTTTTCCAATCTTTTGTGAGAAACTGATATATTTCCAAATTTCTAACTCTTCACTTATGCTTTAATGTCAACTGACATCTTTTTGTTTCTTCTTTCCAAGTTATAGTGATGATTTCTAGAGTATGATTTAATGTTACCCTTATTGCGAAAAGTGAGACAACCTTTAGATCAATATCTTCGATAGGCGCCTTAAGAAGGTAAATAAGTGAGATAAAATCTCCAGCACTCATATCCATATCAAAGACAACAGGTTTCCCTCTGGTTTTGTTCGAAAAATTGGGGAGGTAGAGGGTCTCTCTGTAATAAGGAAATTGTGTGCTAATATTAAAGCGGCCTGCATGCTGTGGAAGATTTAGGACCTGCATGTATCATATAATTAGTTAGATTAAATATATTTCACAATTTTTTATTACTACAAAGAATTCATTTTAATTTAAGGAAACTGGTAATTGAACCTTAAAATACTTCTGTCCTTCTAAAAGAAATCATTATCTCTTAGCATTGCTGGTATCAGTTAGTACCTTATGGAATAGGTCCGGGCTTACCAGAAGTTGGGTTTGCTAACAAAAAGATACATAGTGTATATTGTTTTGAGAAACTGCTCCAATTTCAGTTGTACCTCGAGAAAGTGTTTGAAGTATTCTTTGTCGAGCGAACTGTTAGCATCTTTACTTGCTTTGGCCTTGGTGGCAACAAGCACCTTAACTGCATCGGAACCGGTTACTTCTTTAGTGTATCCATCCTGCTTCCATGCAGATAATAGTTACTAGAGTACAAAAGAAGCTTCACTGTCTAATTTTAATATCTTTTCTTTAGAAAAGCAAGTATCATTTACCACATCAAATGTCCAAACCTAACCAGTTTTGACCTGGTCCAAGGGCCAAGGCACATGTTGCAAATTCAGTAAGATTTTGAAAATTTTGACGAATCATTTTCAGTCAGATAACAAAACTTCAATGGAATCTAGTTTTCGTTTTCACTTTCAGTAATAGTTCAAACATTCATCATGTCTTTTATTGTTCTATTTTCTAAATTCCGACTGAAATTCAATTAGACTGCCTCAAACTTTTATGGCAAAATTTGTTCCACTTCTGTTTCCTTGGTACTTGAACCTGAAATTTGATTGACCTCAAATCGCAACTCAGTTTATAACACAAGAACATACCTCACATTTTCCTTTTGTACTCCCATTAACAATACAAAAAGGATCGTCTACCCCAATTTGAACGTGGCCACTATGAACCCCTCTTTGTAGCAATTTAAACCTGGGTTTCTTATGCCCATCAAAAAATGGGTTTGAACCATCGTTCACGCCATAAGGCTGGTTTGAGGTGATTACGGTGATGTTCATGTACTCCATCTCTGAAAAATCATTCTCACCGCTGTATTTCTCACCATTCTTCATTATTGAAACTGCCACTCCAGCCAAGAATGAATCCCACATGAAATAGCTCTGTAATGCACAGAGAGGTCAGGTTGATATATGCATAGTTTAGTTGTGTACTAATTATAAGTCCAGGACGATACTTCTATGTATGAAGTATAAACTACTTTTTACGATTTAATACCAGACATTGATATCACCATATCATGCTAGTCAGTCATCTATCGGTCTGGCACCATTGTAACCAGGATTTTTATCAGGGGTAAACAAAAAAACTTTCTAGTACGACTAGCGGGTTGCGGACTACCATGAATTAAGCAATTCAGAATGAGGGCTGTCTAGGGCTAAGAAAAATTTTCTCCAGGGTAGGCAACAACCCGATTATACATAGACCTATATCCGGTTTTCAAAATCTAGGGGTAAGCAGTTGCCTACCCCTGTTTCAATGTGGCTCCGCCACTGGGCACCATTCGAAATGTCTAGATCCATCATTGTTGGGCACAGGTTGTCACACCCCAAATCAGGATTTCCGGATTAGGGTGTGATCAGTCCCCGCCCCGTGTCTAATAATCGGAATGACACGCAAGGCTAAACAAAATAATAATCACACACAGCGGAAGCAATAGTAAAATAAACAAGTAAAAGTCATAAATATCAGATAAACATACATATACAATCCAATCCACCTCGGGAATAAAATAAACACAAACTAGTCAAAAGAGATACATAATCTATCGAGTCCAATATGTATAACAAGCACATTAGACTCGCAAAACCCTAAACAAAAGTCCCTAATCTATATCAAGCGATATGGCAGTCGGGGGCAGCTCCTGACGCCTCCTGCTGCGGACCGTCAGACGCTGTACCTGAAATCCCACATAAAAAGGTGGGTGAGCGAATGATCGCCCAGTATGTGACCCAGTATTACCCCTTCAGGGATCCTCTTAAGTCAAAGCACATTTTAATTTGAAATCTACGCAAAGTCGGTGATTCAATTTTAATGCATATGCTGCGAAAATTAAACCTAACATAGTACTACAAAAGAAAAATATACATATAATAGATGACATGATGTGAATTTCCTATTATGCCAAAATGATGAAATTTCCCAAAATAAAATAAGAAGGTGAATATTATACTCAACCGGAGTCCAGTACAATAGGTACTGTATGTATAAATTTATATAATAGTAATACGGATAATTTTATCACCCCGTGCCGTGCCAAATTCAATCAAATTGAATTTATATCTCAAATGTGACATAACACAAGGACTGCGATCAGGGGAGCAAAGATACCCGATGCCTAACAGCATCGAGCTTTGCCCCAAAGACTTCAACCCGTAGGCTGGTGCACGCTAGCCGATGGTTATATCCAAAAATTTGTGTATTTTCCTTACTCTAGACGATTCATCACCAAACATATAAAATAGGAGAAAACTACAAGCAAGGCGTAAGAATGAGTCAATCCGTTTCCTCATGAGCAGAGACGGAACTCCACCGTCCGGCCAGACTAAAGGGACACATGAGACACGCAGCCTCGTATCAAAAACATGGGATCGCGGCCCCGTATCACACACATGAGACACGCAGTCTCGAGACACGCAGTCTCATATCACACACCTGAGACACGCAGTCTCTTTTTCTTTTAAAACAAAAATCCGTTCTAGGCCTGTAGCTTCTAATGTAGGGGGGTAACTCCCGAATCGTCTCCATGCCTCAGGACACGCAGCCCGCATGTAATGGTAAAATGAACGAAAGTGATATAATAACAACTCAATGCATATAATAATAATAATCCTAATAAGACCTCTAAGGGATCAAGTGATCCCTCAGCCCAATGACCCACAAGCCGCCTCGCATCCCATGCCTACGAGAACGGAAAGCAGTCATTCGGTCTTCTATCTCACACTCACCAATGCACATGCTTAACTACGATAGTATGTTATCCCTACGAGAAGAGGACAACTAATATCCTAATATATTATTAAATTAAATTACGCTACTCCTAAGAAAACAGTAAATTTTCCATTTAGAAGGGTTTATGCAAATCCTAATTACAGTTCAGAAAGGATTAAACATGCTCTAATGCAACTACATAAATAAAAGTGCGGATGTCAGGTCAAGTGGTCGACTGGTAAGAGTACGCCACTAAAGAATAAAACAGATATCCCACACCTGATGGCTGTAGGGCTAGGACGCGCTAATAATCTCCGGGATCCACGTAACCCTCGCCTGCTCCTGTACAAGCGTCAGCGGAATCGGTCCACGGATCGGACTCAGTGTAGGTCGGCTGACCTGCAATTTAGTCGTAACCTAATTAGAGTCTAATCTAAGTGTTCGTGACTCTTATTACCTCATTTGATTATTTTCTCTATGTGTTCGTTATTATTTAAACTCTAATGAAATACTTGTAACTTATTGGGTGTTTCCTATTTAATTTAAGTCACAACCAATTTATTTTATTCCTAAGTACGAGCTTAATTATACTACGTAATTATTTTATTTAATAAACTTTTATAATTGTCACAATTCAAAAATATTAGTATGTTGTTAATTAATTGTCCTTTATTAATTAACAACATAGTTCATTTAGAAATCATTTCCTTTAATTAAAATTCTACTTACATAATTTATAACTTCTAATTTCCTAATTTATTATTTCTAATTGTCTAAGGTGTGTAATTCAATAAAATATATGTGGTTTTCGGTTTGGGCAAGAACCCAACAATAATCCAAATCCAAACCGAACCCACACCCTTTAATATATCATAGGGCCGGCCCCTTTTTAATATAACTCATTTTTGGTCCAATTAGAAAAGAGGCTAAGGCCTCCTCCCCTTTAATTTTTAATGACTCAAGGCCCAATTCACAATCAAATTCTCTAAGGCCGGCACCCCTTCCAATTTCAACAATGCACCATTCATCTAAGTGTCGCAAGTTCAACAGAGAGCACACAAGCAAAAACAAGGTCACTGGTACCCATTACCAGTATCAGATCGGCACAGAACAGAACCGCAAGGGTACACAACCAAATCGGTTACAAGGCAAGGCAACACCCAAGCAAAACCAAGGCAACATAAAAAAAAAAAGGGGTAGTACCAGTAACCCTCATGCAACCGAGACAAGACAACACCACATAGGCACGAAGGCCGCAAATCACAGAAAAGGCACAAAGGCCGCAGGTCAAGTAAAATGGCACGAAGGCCATCGATCAAGGCATCAGCCGCAAGCCACAAGGCAAAAATCCAAAATAACAAGTTTAGGGTTACCCGGGTAGAGCAAAACCGCAAGAGGGGCAATTTAGGCCGGTTCCGAGAGATTCCTTCAGCCGTCTAATTCAATCAACAAGCAACAAGCGCAGAACGAGAGAGGGAGAGGTGAATTTTCTCAACACCGTAGCATGCCAGAAGGGAGATGGAAAGAGGCGGAGAAGAGAGAAATATCGGGAGTGAAAGAGTTAACAGAGGCAGAGAGAGGAAGTGAGCCGCGAGAGAAAGGGAAGGGGCGCCTCTTAGGGTTGAGTTCGGACCCGAACTAAAAATTAAATTCCAGTTTAGTTGGGGGTCCGCTTTGAGATCTATGCAGGACAATTCGAACGGTTGAGACTTTCCAAAAGAATTGAACATTAATAGTTTAATATATCTCATAGGATGCGAATTCAACTTTGACCTAAAGTCATAGTTTGATATATCTCAGGGATGCGAATTTAACTTTGACCAGAATAAAGAGAAGATAAATTGATTTAAGATTCATAATTTTTTTAACTTGATTTGATATACAAGGTAGTATAATCCAATTTGTACATTTTCCAAGTTACACGTTAAATTAACGACGTGACCACATAGTTTTAATTATTTTATTTAATTAATCCATTTCAATTTGATTTAGTTTTAAATTTAAAACTAAGACATGTAACAATACAATTTAATTTAATTTGATAAAATTTTATTTGCTTAATCAATTACATAATTTTCTAAGTTTTAAATCTCAATTAAAATTCTTTATTTAGACTAACTAATAAATTTAAATTTTTAAATTCGTTGCGAAATCCTAATGAGTACTAATTAACAAATTTTAGTTTACGGATTATAACATTCTCCCCCCTAACAAAAAGTTCGTCCCGAACGATCGAAATCTACTCGGTCGATGCGAATAACTCTGGATAGCGCTCTCGCATCCCGTCCTCGAGCTCCCATGTCGCCTCGCGCGGAGAATGATACTCCCACTGTACTAGCACTCGACGGATCGTGCGTCGCCGTAACTCTATCTCTTGCACGTCTAAGATGCGAATCGGACGTGCCTCGTACGTCAAATCCGACTCGACCTGTAATGGCTCATAATCTAGCACGTGTGCCTCACTCCGTACGTAGCGTCGAAGCTGAGATACGTGAAAGACATCGTGTACACCGGCGAGGGATGGAGGTAATGCAAGTCGGTATGCGGTGCGGCCGACTCGCTCGAGAATCATAAACGGGCCGATGTATCTAGGTGCTAATTTGCCCTTGACTCCGAACCTCATGACTCCCTTGCGGGGCGAAACTCGTAAAAGCGCGTGCTCGCCAACCTGCATGCTGAAGTCTCGACGCTTTGGGTCCGCGTACTTTCGCTGGCGATCCTATGCCGTCTTAAGCCGGTCTTGGATAATCCGCATCTTATCCGTACACTCCTTGATCAGCTGGGGTACGGTAGGGCAGAAGGAGCTGGTAGATCCCCAACATACTGGTGTACGGACTGGGTGCCCGTATAACGCCTCGAATGGTGACATGCCGATACTCGTGTGGTAACTACTGTTGTACGAGAACTCTGCCATGTGTAGATGATCCGTCCAGTCGCCCTGCATCGTAAGTGCGCACGATCGTAACATGTCCTCTAACGTCTGTATGGTACGCTCTGACTGACCGTCCGTCTGTGGGTGATGGGCGGTGCTGAATACTACCTCGGTCCCGAGAGCCTCGTGAAAGCTCCCCCAAAAGTGCGAGGTGAAACGGGGGTCACGATCGGATATGATCGTAGTCGGGACTCCATGAAACTTGTGCTGATGTCTCATATAGAGTAGGGCCATCTCCTCTCCCGTCAATCCGTGTCGGAAGGCAATAAAGTGCGCCACTTTGGTCAAGGTATCGACTATGACCCAGATCGCGTCGTCTCTCGAACTAGTCCTAGGTAGTCCCGTCACGAAGTCCATCGTGATAATATCGAACTTGTGTTCCGATTTCTTAAGTGGCTGTATAAGCCCCGATGGTCTCTGTCGGTCGGCTTTCACCTTTTGGCAAGTCAGGCACTTGCCAACGTACTTCGCGATCTCTCGACGCATGTTCTTCCACCAGTAGTAGCCCTTGAGGTCCTGGTACATCTTCGTCTCGCCAGGATGAATCGCGTAGACCGAGTCGTGTGCCTCCCTAACGATCCTGTCCTTTAAGGATGCCGTATCTGGTACGCATAATCTGTCACCGAGTCTCAAGGCACCCTCGTCACCTACTCTAAATGGAAGACGCTGACCCGCGGTAATAGCGGCACGAGTCCTCTCAAGTAAATCGTCGCTACTCTGCGCTAATCGTATCTCGTCCGTCAAGGTCGGCCGTATCACTAAGGAAGCTGCTACTACCTCGCGACTATCGCTAGTCTCGTCTATCAGCTCCTCGGACGGAGCAACCCACAAGTCGAGTCGCCTCATATCCTCGACGGGGTTTGTAATTCGTGGTTTGAGCGCTTCAATATAAGCTTCACTCTCGATTCCCACGAAGAAACAACTTTCTAATAGGTACGATTTTATGATAAGGAATCATAGAGGAAGTTCTTGAATTGATTAGTTTATAAGTAATGAAGCCTTTATAAAATGAGAAGGGGTCCAAATCAGATTGAATCAATTACTTAATCCATCAAGTTCAATTTATTTTGAATAAATCAAGGTAAATCTGATCTAGGGTCTATTACGGGTATACCAGGTTAGATAGGTGTATTTCAGTTCGTTAGAAATCACACGATCTAATCAAACCATGAGGTTCATTGAATTGATAACGATAAGGGTCTAAGCATAGTCAGAATGATCTATTTAACGTTAGAGGAAGAAGTAGAAAAGTTAAATGATTCATGGATTTATCCAACTTCAAATTGATAATAAATTTTTGTTTTGGGTCCTACCGAGAGGAGGTCCTTCGGAACTTTGACAGGGCTTTATGGATGTTGTACGAATAGAGGTAACGAGTAATTCAAGATGAGTAATAAAATATAAAACGTATATATAAATTATAGTGGGTCAAGTAAAAACTAAGTTAAAACACCTTTGAAGGGATTGATGGTTACATAAAGATTTAGGTACGTGGAACAAACCCTCGTATTAGGTATTGAATTTACGATCGTGATTAGATTATCAAGATAGATTATCCAATGACCGGTCCTAATTTCAAGTGGATATATATAATCAAATTCTCAAGAAGAGAAAGGGATTTTAATCAAATTGGATTGATTTATGTTAGCTAAGGTTAGGTAAAACCAAGGGACCAATTCAAATAAAATTTAATTTAAGTAAATAGAATTAATTTAATGAAGAGTAGATTTCATCAGATATATTGAGTCAAGAGGACGGAATATAATTATTTAGAAATCAATTGATCTGATGATAGATAATTTCATAACTTATGCATTTTAAGAATTAGTTAATTGCTACACCAGTAACGGAGGTTGTGTTTTGATAACGGGTTATTAAGTAAATAATTAGATGGAATTACTTAGTTGCAAAACGACAAAAATTTCGTTTAAGGTCCTATGAAGGGAAGATTGTTGACAATCGGTCGGAGATCCAACTATAAATACAAATGATCACATTTTAAGAAATGAAAGGGATTCAAGTTAGATTAGATCAACTTAAATAAAACTATCTCAGAGCTAGTTAAGACGTAATCTATTTCAAGTTAATTTAGATTATAAAATCAAAACCTAAGGATAATGCTTTTCCAAGAATATTCTCGCGTAAAATGGACAAATGTGAATTAAATCATTTTCTCCAGATAGACAACAAGTTTTATAAAACTAATAATTAGTTAAGAGTCAACTAAGAGAAATAATTTTCCGAATTGGATAGTAATTTTATGCTTAAGTTCAACAAAATGATCATTAATTCTTAATATACGAAGAATTGGTTTAATTTTAGATTGTTTATGCCTAGCTCAACCATTACACAGGACAATCATGAAATCAATTCTAATTAATTTTATTTAGAGTAGTCAAATTAAATTTGATCAAAATAAATCTTAACGGAGTCAAACCGACAAAGTTTTGAATTAGATAGAATTCAAATGGTCAATTGAATGACACATTTTCTAGAGTTGATAACGGAGGTACTGATCGAATAACCAAGTTGGCATCAAGAACAGACACATTATTAAAAATCAAACGAGGTTGGAATGACATGTAATAAGTCTTATTTATGGACTGATGTGGAATAATTGTCAACTCCTAACAGAAATAACACATCTTTTAAGGAATCATAGTTACACAAAGATTCGTGCACTAGAATTGAATTTCCAATTTGACTTTTGAATTATGATCGGGAGAGATTGAATCAGCGAGAGAGGTATTGTCAATGATCAGCTAAACATTCAAAATAAAATAAAATAAAATAAATCAACTTCTAGGGAATGCTCGTGATATGAGTCAAATCGGATTAATTTAAATAAAACGTCAAATAGGTAATGACTCTATATTTCAGAAGTAAAGATGTCGGTTGCTAACTCTAAACCAAGCGCTGGTTAACCCTTCTCCGTGAACATAGTTTGTTTTGTGTCGTCGGCTATGACGTGTCCTGTATCAATACGTATTTATCCGTTTTGAAAAATGTCGGTGTTGACTTGTACTTAGTCACGTTTTGTAACAATTGGGTTGAAGGGGAAGTCGTGAAGATAGATCTGTGATCATAACTAATTCTTGTAAATCCACCTCATAAGGGTAGAGCAAAACGACGAATACGATTTCGATTTAGTAGAGCAGATAGGACGTAAGATAGAAGGAAGCTCGATTATCGATGTCTACGTGAGATACTATTTAAAGTATCGATCAAGTGCTTTGACTTGTATATATATATTAATATTTATCAATTTATGACTTTGCTTCCTATTTGTTTATTGAATGGTATTTGATTTATCGTACGAAGGATTACGATAAACCTAAGCTCTGATACCACCCAAAGGATGTCACACCCCAAACCAGGATTTCCGGATTAGGGTGTGATCAGTCCCCGCCCCGTGTCTAATAATCGGAATGACACGCAAGGCTAAACAAAATAATAATCACACACAGCGGAAGCAATAGTAAAATAAACAAGTAAAAGTCATAAATATCAGATAAACATACATATATACATCATACCCATACAATCCAATCCACCTCGAGAATAAAATAAACACAAACTAGTTAAAAGGGATACATAATCTATCGAGTCCAATATGTATAACAAGCACATTAGACTCGCAAAACCCTAAACAAAAGTCCCTAATCTATATCAGGCGATATGGCCGTCGGGGGCAGCTCCTGACGCCTCCTGCTGCGGACCGTCAGACGCTGTACCTGAAATCCCACATAAAAAGGTGGATGAGCGAATGATCGCCCAGTATGTGACCCAGTATTACCCCTTCAGGGATCCTCTTAAGTCAAAGCACATTTTAATTTGAAATCTACGCAAAGTCGGTGATTCAATTTTAATGCATATGCTGCGAAAATTAAACCTAACATAGTACACTACAAAAGAAAAATATACATATAATAGATGACATGATGTGAATTTCCTATTATGCCAAAATGATGAAATTTCCCAAAATAAAATAAGAAGGTGAATATTATACTCAACCGGAGTCCAGTACAATAGGTACTGTGTGTACAAATTTATATAATAGTAATACGGATAATTTTATCACCCCGTGCCGTGCCAAATTCAATCAAATTGAATTTATATCTCAAAGGTGACATAACACAAGGACTGCGATCAGGGGAGCAAAGATACCCGATGCCTAACAGCATCGAGCTTTGCCCCAAAGACTTCAACCCGTAGGCTGGTGCACGCTAGCCGATGGTTATATACAAAAATTTGTGTATTTTCCTTACTCTAGACGATTCATCACCAAACATATAAAATAAGAGAAAACTACAAGCAAGGCGTAAGAATGAGTCAATCCGTTTCCTCATGAGCAGAGACGGAACTCCACCGTCCGGCCAGACTAAAGGGACACATGAGACACGCAGCCTCGTATCAAAAACATGGGACCGCAGCCCCGTATCACACACATGAGACACGCAGTCTCGAGACACGCAGTCTCATATCACACACCTGAGACACACAATCTCTTTTTCTTTTAAAACAAAAATCCGTTCTAGGCCTGTAGCTCCTAATGTAGGGGGGTAACTCCCGAATCGTCTCCATGCCTCAGGACACGCAGCCCGCATGTAATGGTAAAATGAACGAAAGTGATATAATAACAACTCAATGCATATAATAATAATAATCCTAATAAGACCTCTAAGGGATCAAGTGATCCCTCAGCCCAATGACCCACAAGCCGCCTCGCATCCCATGCCTACGAGAACGGAAAGCAGTCATTCGGTCTTCTATCTCACACTCACCAATGCACATGCTTAACTACGATAGTATGTTATCCCCTACGAGAAGAGGACAACTAATATCCTAATATATTATTAAATTAAATTACGCTACTCCTAAGAAAACAGTAAATTTTCCATTTAGAAGGGTTTATGCTAATCCTAATTACAGTTCAGAAAGGATTAAACATGCTCTAATGCAACTACATAAATAAAAGTGCGGATGTCAGGTCAAGTGGTCGACTGGTAAGAGTACGCCACGAAAGAATAAAACAGATATCCCACACCTGATGGCTGTAGGGCTAGGACGCGCTAATAATCTCCGGGATCCACGTAACCCTCGCCTGCTCCTGTACAAGCGTCAGCGGAATCGGTCCACGGATCGGACTCAGTGTAGGTCGGCTGACCTGCAATTTAGTCGTAACCTAATTAGAGTCTAATCTAAGTGTTCGTGACTCTTATTACCTCATTTGATTATTTTCTCTATGTGTTCGTTATTATTTAAACTCTAATGAAATACTTGTAACTTATTGGGTGTTTCCTATTTAATTTAAGTCACAACCAATTTATTTTATTCCTAAGTACGAGCTTAATTATACTACGTAATTATTTTATTTAATAAACTTTTATAATTGTCACAATTCAAAAATATTAGTATGTTGTTAATTAATTGTCCTTTATTAATTAACAACATAGTTCATTTAGAAATCATTTCCTTTAATTAAAATTCTACTTACATAATTTATAACTTCTAATTTCCTAATTTATTATTTCTAATTGTCTAAGGTGTGTAATTCAATAAAATATATGTGGTTTTCGGTTTGGGCAAGAACCCAACAATAATCCAAATCCAAACCGAACCCACACCCTTTAATATATCATAGGGCCGGCCCCCTTTTAATATAACTCATTTTTGGTCCAATTAGAAAAGAGGCTAAGGCCTCCTCCCCTTTAATTTTTAATGACTCAAGGCCCAATTCACAATCAAATTCTCTAAGGCCGGCCCCCCTTCCAATTTCAACAATGCACCATTCATCTAAGTGTCGCAAGTTCAACAGAGAGCACACAGAAGCAAAAACAAGGTCACTGGTACCCATTACCAGTATCAGATCGGCACAGAACAGAACCGCAAGGGTACACAACCAAATCGGTTACAAGGCAAGGCAACACCCAAGCAAAACCAAGGTAACAGAAAAAAAAAGGGGTAGTACCAGTAACCCTCATGCAACCGAGACAAGACAACACCACATAGGCACGAAGGCCGCAAATCACAGAAAAGGCACAAAGGCCGCAGGTCAAGTAAAATGGCACGAAGGCCATCGATCAAGGCATCAGCCGCAAGCCACAAGGCAAAAATCCAAAATAACAAGTTTAGGGTTACCCGGGTAGAGCAAAATCGCAAGAGGGGCAATTTAGGCCGGTTCCGAGAGATTCCTTCGGCCGTCTAATTCAATCAACAAGCAACAAGCGCAGAACGAGAGAGGGAGAGGTGAATTTTCTCAACACCGTAGCATGCCAGAAGGGAGATGGAAAGAGGCGGAGAAGAGAGAAATATCGGGAGTGAAAGAGTTAACAGAGGCAGAGAGAGGAAGTGAGCCGCGAGAGAAAGGGAAGGGGCGCCTCTTAGGGTTGAGTTCGGACCCGAACTAAAAATTAAATTCCAGTTTAGTTGGGGGTCCGCTTTGAGATCTGTGCAGGACAATTCGAACGGTTGAGACTTTCCAAAAGACTTGCACATTAATAGTTTAATATATCTCATAGGATGCGAATTCAATTTTTTTTTTTTTGACCGAAAGTCAGAGTTTGATGTATCTCAGGGATGCGAATTTGACTTTGACCAGAATAGAGAGAAGCTAAATTGAATTAAGATTCATAGATTTTAACTTGATTTGATATACAAGGTAGTATAATCTAATTTGTACATTTTTCCAATTTACACGTTAAATTAACGACGTGACCACCTAGTTTTAATTATTTTATTTAATTAATCCATTTCAATTTGATTTAGTTTTAAATTTAAAACTAAGACATGTAACAATACAATTTAATTTAATTTGATAAAATTTTATTTGCTTAATCAATTACATAATTTTCTAAGTTTTAAATCTCAATTAAAATTCTTTATTTAGACTAACTAATAAATTTAAATTTTTAAATTCGTTGCGAAATCCTAATTAGTACTAATTAACAAATTTTAGTTTACGGATTATTACACAGGTTGTTGTTTCATTTAGTGTTGATATATATAGTATTGGAAGTATGAGAGACGCACCGTGTAGAATTTATCATTAAACCAGGTGTCTCGACTAATTTTCAATGACCGGAAGCAGTACTGAGCCTCACACACACCTTTTTCTATTTCTTTTTGAATGAATTGTTACAAAGGAGGTAGGAGGGAATATATAGATAAATGCTACCTAATTACTTACTATCTTTTTTCTTATTTTCTTCTATATCTGATACAATCATAATCTTCTAAATGGGAAACAAAATAACTAAGAAAAACAGGAAAGAAATAAAAGAGCCAGCTGCCACCTTCCTATTCTGTCTGGCGGCGCTACACGGTCCGTATACAATTATACACGGACCGTGTATATCTGTTTCAACACCCTCCCTCAAGTTGGTAGGTAGATATCTACCATATCTAACTTGCCAATCGATTCTTCAAAACATTTTGTTAACACTCCTTTTGTCAGCATGTCTGCAAGTTGTTCCTCAGATCTCACGAATGGAAATGAGATTATCTTTTCTTCCAAATTCTGTTTGATGAAATGTCTATCGATCTCTATGTGCTTTGTTCTGTCGTGCTGTACTGGGTTATGCGCTATTGCAATCGCTGATTTGTTATCACAGTAAAGTTGCATACCTTTTTCCGATTTAAATTTCAGCTCGCTCATGAGTTTCCTTAGCCATAGCAGTTCACACAAACCTTTAGACATTCCTCTAAATTCAGCTTCTGCACTTGATAAGGCTACTACATTCTGCTTCTTACTTCTCCAAGTGACGAGGTTCCCTCCCACAAAGGTGAAGTATCCAGATGTCGATTTCCGATCAGTTCTATCTCCAGCCCAATCTGCATCTGTATAGCCCCAAATATCCGAGTGTCCATTCTTTCTAAACTGAATACCTTTTCCTGGAGTCTTTTTTAGATATCTCAGTACTCTCATCACAGCATCCATATGTTGCTCCTTTGGGTTCTGCATGAATTGACTTACCATACTTACAGCATACGCAATATCAGGTCTGGTATGTGATAAGTAGATAAGTTTTCCTACCAATTTCTGGTACGATTACCTGTTAACAACTGGGTCATCTGGATTTTCTTCGAATTTCAAGTTTTGGACAATAGGTGTATCAGCTGGCTTACAGTTTAGCATCCCCACTTCTGCAAGCAAATCAAGAGTATACTTCCGTTGTGATAGAGATATACCTTCTTTTGAGCGTAGCACCTCTATTCCCAAGAAGTATTTTAAGCCACCCAAATTTTTCATCTCAAACTCTTGTGATAATTTCTGCTCTAGCCACTCTATCTCCTCACTATCGTCCCCTGTAATTATCATGTCATCAACATAGATAATTAGAATGGTTACCTTGCCTTGACGATGCTTGTAGAACAGAGTATGGTCAGAATCACTTTGACTGTAGTTGTAGGCTTTCATGGCTTTGCAAAACTGCCCAAACCACGCTCGGGGAGACTGTTTTAATCCATACAGACTCCTTTCTAGCTTACACACCAACTTCTCTTGTTCTTGGTGAGTGTATCCTGGCGGAATGTCCATATAGATCTCCTCCTCCAGATCGCCATGCAAAAACGCATTTTTCACATCAAACTGGTGTAAAGGCCAGTCCAGATTTGCTGCAAGAGACAATAAGACTCGAACTGTGTTAAGTTTAGCAACTGGAGAAAAAGTTTCTTGGAAATCAATCCCATATGTCTGGGTGTACCCTTTGGCTACAAGCCGGGTCTTATACCTGTCAACTTTACCTGTGGCATCATATTTTACTGAGAACACCCATTTGCATCCAACTGTTTTCTTGCCACTTGGCAATGTCACCAACTTCCATGTTTTTGTGGTCTCCAAAGCTTTCATTTCTAGTTCCATTGCTTCAACCCACTTAGGATCGAGCACTGCCTCTGTTACACTGGTGGGTACTCGAATCTTTGATAATTCCTCAGTAAAATTTCTCACCATGTTGGACAACCCGACTGTACTAGTGTAATTGGATATGGCATATCCTTCTTGGCTATCACCATCTGTTCTATACCGTTTTGGTAGTACATTTCGGGTGGTTCGCATAGGGTACCGTCTAATAGGATTAGGATTTAGGGAACTTACCTCGGGGACATCCTCTGGAGAACTGGAGCGTGGTATTTCTTCCTCCTCATCGGACTGTATCACTTCATCTTCCGATCGGCCGTCCTCAGGTCCTAGGACACGGTCCGTGTCACCCTCTGCACGGTCCGTGTCATCTTCTGATTGGTCAGTTTCTTCTTCTGTACGGTCCCTGTCTTCTTCTGTACGGACCGGATCACCATCTGTTCGGTCCATGTCAGTCTGTGTTCGGTCCGTGTGGCTGTCCACACGGTCCGTGTTATCATGTGCGGTTTCCCACCAAATTGCTGGATTTTCTTCCTGAACTGATCCCTGCTGGTTCCGAAAATAGGACTCACCTTCCAAAAAAGTCACATCCATTGTCACATAAGTCTTTCCAGTTTCCAAATCAACACATTTATATCCTTTTTGGTGATTTCCATACCCAACAAACATGCACCTAATTGCGCAAGGGTCTAACTTGGTTCTTTTCTCCCTTGGAACATGGACATATGCTACACACCCAAACACTTTAGGTGCCAGATTTAGAGCGGAGGGAATTTGCACAAAAGAGGAAAGTTTTTGTAAAGGAGTAAGGAATTTTAGTGTACTAGATGACATCCGGTTCATAAGATACACAGCGGTAGATATGGCATGATTCCAGAAATTCTGGGGTACATTATTTTCAAATAACAAAGATCTAGCAATTTCCAAAATATGGCGATTTTTCCTTTCTGCCACACCATTTTGTTGAGGGGTACCGACACAAGAAGTTTCATGTATAATACCATTAGTTTTGAAAAAATTTCCCAATAAGGTATTTACATACTCCCCCCCATTGTCACTCCTAAGAATTTTGATCGTCTTTTCAAATTGTCTCTGAATTAAATTTGAAAAATCCACAAAACAGTTTGCCACTTCACTTTTATGTTTCAAGAGGTATAACCATGTCATTCTAGTACTATCATCAGTGAAAAGAACAAACCACCTTTCCCCGTCTACAGAATTAACTGGGGCAGGGCCCCACACATCAGAATGGACCAAATCAAACAATTCCAAATCTTTATAACAAACACTAGGATAAGAAGTTCTGTGACTTTTACTTCGAATACAAGTTTCACATTGAATTTCAAAGTTTGATACACCAACCCATAAAGAAGGAAAGCTCTTTTTCATATACCCAACAGACGGGTGTCCTAACCTCTTATGCCACAACAGAATATTGTCTCCTTGAATGCTTCTATTCGCGAGACACGTAGAACCAGTACTCAAGTCTTCGAGGTGATACAGTCCATTGCGCTTAATACCACGCCCAAGTATCTCCTTCGTTAGAATGTTCTGAAAAATACAAAAATTTGGATACATTAAAACTGCACAGTTTAGGTCTTCAGCTAATCGGCCTACTGATATAAGCTTTGTGGTCAAAGATGGTACGAGTAGAGTGTCTTTCAAACACAAAGATTCAGACACATTTACAGTTCCTGATCCTATAACCGGTGAGGGAACTCCGTTTGCATTCACGATTTCTTTCCGGTTAGATTCCCCAATTCTATCAAGATCTGACTTTTCATAAGTCATGTGGTCGGTTGCCCCTGAATCTATCACCCATTTGTCTAAATTCTGTGTAATAAAGACTTTACCTTTGCTAGTCGAACTTTCTGTACCTTCGACATGAGTTGCGAGTGTCAGAGTTGCTTGACCTGTACCGGCTTCTGCACGGTCCGTATGCACATTTGCACGGTCCGTGCGTCCTGCCAAGTGAACCTGTCCCTTCTTGTTCCCTGCTGCCTTTTTCTCTTTCAAGTCCTGCCACCAATCTGGGTACCCATGCAGTTGGAAACATGTTTCTCTGGTGTGCCTCGGATTATTGCAGTGAGTACACCCTTTTTCCTGTTTTGTTCCAGATTTAAGAGAAAGTGATACCTTTGGTGCACGGTCCGTGTACCGACCTGCACGGTCCGCACCCTTCATCGCCATGACGGCAGGGTTGAAGGTGTTGTCGCTGCCACACATCACTTTCTGCCTCATCTCCTTCTGGGTGATGAGAAGTTCCTTCAGCGCTTGAAGAAGTGTCATGTCTGCGCTGTGGTCTTGGTCCTTCCCACCTCCTGTCTTAGAGATGTCTTCCATTTCTGGTCTTTAGATCTAGACCCGCTCTGATACCATGTAAAAATCAACCTGCGGAATTCTTATACGGACCGTGTATCACTGGATACGGTCCGTACACGAGTAAACATACACACAAACAGAGAAAGAGAAGAACACAGTATTTAACGAGGTTCGGCACCAACTTGGTGCCTACGTCCTCCACACTCACACACACCTTTTTCTATTTCTTTTTGAATGAATTGTTACAAAAGAGGTAGGAGGGAATATATAGATAAATGCTACATAATTACTTACTATCTTTTTTCTTATTTTCTTCTATATCTGATACAATCATAATCTTCTAAATGGGAAACAAAATAACTAAAAAAAAACAGGAAAGAAATAAAAGAGCCAGCTGCCACCTTCCTATTCTGTCTGGCGGCGCGCTACACGGTCCGTATACAATTATACACGGACCGTGTATATCTGTTTCAACATTTGGGTTCATATGGAAGTAAAATTAATACAAATCTTAGTCTTAGCTTCAAAATTTACCTGTGGTAGAAATCCTTTCCGGAAGCCATAATTGGTGTCTATATCCAATAGACCTCCACCTCCTCTAGGAATTGCCTGCCGATATCTGCAATCCCCTACTGTTGTCATCCCCTGCAAAAACATTACAAGAAGGCTTATTGATCACTTAGAGCTCTCTATAAAAAGGTGGAAAAAGAGAAATTCAGTTTTGCAAAATCTAAGAAAATTATTAAAAAAAATAGAGAAGAAATTAAGTTGCTACAAGTCTACAACTTGTGACAACATCTCTTACAAATTCTGTTTTAGCAAACATATTAGGTCCTTGACTTGTTTGGGTTATATATATTGGATTCAGAAACTTTTGCAAAACAAATTGGTTAACCATGCATTTTCAATTTAACCACTGGTAACTAAACTTATAGACCACTGCTTGAATTGGAATTAATGGCCACATATCGTAGGTGGTGTGGTTCAAATTCTTTATCACAGTTAATTTGTTCATAATCTGAAAATTGCACTTTAGCCATTTGAAAAAAAAAAAATGGCTCTAATGGAACAAAAACTGCACAATACATTTTATGCCTTGCAGATAGCTAAAATCGATATCATGACACTGATATAACTCAATTTAAGTCAAAAAGAAAGGTCTTGGGGAAGAAAATTCAATAAAAATTGCCACTTGTTATTGGACAAGCAGACACCTCATCTTTTTTTCTTTTCTTTTTTGTTTAAGGTTAGCTTGGAATCATCAGCCAACACAGTCAACACCGTATCAAGTTAAACATTTTTGAAAGCTAAGTATAACCTAATTGGAATTCCATTTAGTAGCACATTTACCTGCTCAATAATTGCAAGATAACCCCCCACATTTGGAAAAATGGTGCCACCATAAGAAATTCCACCATCGCCTCCGACCCCAACAGGGATGTCATCACGATTCATCATATAGAGAAGGTCGTACAACTGATTGACAGCGTGGCCCGCATCGGTCCATGAATTCGCACTAATAGTAATGGACTGTGATATTATGGAATTAATACCAAAGTTTAAGTAAAAATAATTAAAGTTATTTGCAGAATAAAAATGGGACAGTTGGACTCAGAATTTTGTCACTTCAAAAGTTTTATATATTTCTACCATAATTGATACTAGCATTAATTGAAGATAAACATATGGTGTTGAAAAATAGTTGGACATTAATTAGTGATGGATATATGCACGTGCTATACCACGGTGCATTAATGCAGATCAGCCAAAGCATCTTCCTATACAACTTGTACACATGTCATGTACACTGTACACAAACAAAAGTATTTAATATTTATTATTTAATAAAAAAAAGAGTATCTCTATTCTCTTCTTAGTCTTGCAAGTCAATAAATGTATATATATTAATTTATTTATTTTTTGCATCTTAACGCCCGTATGCAATAAATGTATTTTAAATACATTGGGATGAGGACAACGTTTCAGTAGGTAGCTGAAATAATGGATCAAACTTCAATCATTGAGTTTTTTTTATTGCTATTTCTAATTAAAAAAATAAAAACTTGAATTTGGGTAAACTATGTGCTTTCCGTGTAATCTTTCATACATCTGAAAAACGATTCTTTGAAAATCCGGTAATCTTTCATATATCAAAAACGATTCTTTGAAAATTCCGGAAAAATATTTTGTCATATTGAGACTTCTTCAAGTACGTGAAACTATATATTGTTCTATATTGCATTATACTATTCACTAACACTCATGTTTAAGACCGACGACACCCCCCTCCATGTAAAATTGATTTTTTTTTTTTTTTGAGGAAATGTAAAATTAAAAATTTATCCAACTGATTGTTAACTTTTTTGCAAATATTAGAGGTTATTATGAAATAAGTGTATATGGCTGCATGCTCGTGTTTAACCTGCCACCTGTAAAATTAATATATTATCCAAGTGACTGGATTGGATATACTTCTAAAAAAAAAACTAGACTTGATTATTAATATACCGAGCATGAAAGCTCATGTTTTCTTATTGCATATACCTACAAAACCAAAACAAGAAAGCAGCTGGTAGATATTGCAAATTAGAGAAGACAAATCCTTTTCGAACATGGAATTTCCTCAAATAATGAAAAACTAGAACAAGGCATTTTTTTTTCTTGTGAACCCTGTAAACATTTCAACAGTTGACCTCTAGAAAACTTAAGGATTGAGTTCAGAATTCATGGTAACAAAACAAAATTGATCTCCTTTAATAGAACAATAAAATTTGAAAATCCATCATGGAAATCTCCGAGAACAACATAAAAACATCTAACATTTATGGGTATGCATGTCAGAAGTTTACCTTTTCAAAATAATTATGCAATGGCTTCAAAATGCTTCCAAGATATTGTTTCTTAATTATGAGCCAAAGAAGAAATTATTCCATTATTGGAAGTAAAATTGTCCGGCGCATTTGTACTTGACAAATCATTACTTCTATATTCAGAACTTGTGTTTGAAGTTTATGACTTCTCCAAGGTAATTATTAACTAAGACACATTAACACAAGTGTATGAACTAAGAATAAATAATATGGGCAGGAAAAAGGCAAGCAAGGTAGTTGTCGAACCTTGAGATCAAACTCTGACGGGTCCTGTTTGAGCAAATACAGAACTGCAAAAAGGTCGTCAGTATCCACGTCAGTGTCGACATGGATCCTTCGTGGTGTCTTCATTCCAACATTTCGATCCATTAGCATCGCCAAGCAAAGCATTAGTATAATGAGCATCTTCTTGAGCACCTCCATTGACACACACACACACACAAAGAGAAGAGCTATCTAGTAATGTGAGATTCTAGCTAGAAAAACAAAATTCATAACTGTTTCTTGAATAGGCACTATGAAAAGTGTAGAGCACGTGGTAGTTAGTTACAATGGCCAAGAAAATGGTGAAAGAAAAGAAAAGAACTAGAACAGAGGAGGAGGGTACTTCGTATTTTGCTTGGAACTTGACTAAATAGGTGTGCTCAAGTCAACGAATTGCAAGAGATAGGAGTTCCGGTTTGACTTGTCTCATAATATTATGCTACTTGACAAATATAATATTTCATTAAATATTAAGGACTCGATTTTCTCGTCAGTCCAGCTAAGTTGGGTATATAATATATTAATGAGATCTGGTTCTGTAAAAATCTTAATTTAAAATATGTCAAGGATAGAATCCATTGATTGTTACAAAAATTTTATATAGAAATGTGTCATACCTGCCCATGATTTTTTTTATTTAGAAGTAAAATAATATTGGAAAGAAAATGGTTGTAATTGGTTTTCGAAAAAGAGAAAAAAAACCGGGAAAAAAAAAACCAATGCAAGTACCTGTATCAGAAATTTTTGAGATGCGGCTCTGTTTCTCACCCTATTTCGAATAGACAATATGAGGAGAAACTGAGTTTAGAATGAGAAAAAAAAAGCTGCATCGAAGAAAAAATTGCCTGCACCGAAAAAAATTTGATTCTCCTTCCTTACTGAAAACGCACCCAACTATTCCCTCTCAGCATATTATTTAGTTTATAATTTATATCTAAATACAAAAAAATTCCTGTCCATTCGCCAATGGTGTTTTGGAAGCACTGATCCGGAGAAATTAATCTCGTTCAGAAAGACAGTATGTAACAAATTAGGACCAGTCGCAAATAAATATCGGAGTCGATCACACAAAAATACTTTGGACTTTGCGCCCACGGCCCACATTGGAGAATGGAGACCTCTGTCTCTGGCTCCCTGTCCATCAGCCGATCAGCTAATCACTATTCTCCATGTGTCCAAGGGGACGACCGACCAACCATTCAATTTTACATATTCAGATATTTTGATTTAGAGATTTATAATGAGTGGAATACTGGAATCCTAACGGTTTATTTCTTTCAGCGACTGAGATTTAAATATATCAATGATAATAATAAAGTAAGGAGGGTTCAAATTTGTAGTTACTGTCACCTCGGTAAAGTAAGGAGCGTTCAAATGTGTTCTTCTTTATATTAGTTTATGTACAAATTTGTATATATATATAGTTGTGCAGCTGAAATAAGACTAAATTAGTTCTTTCCATATTCCGAAAACTAGTTGTAGTTACTGTCACCTCTGTAAATTTGGGAAGAGAAGCATTAACTATATTTTTTATACAAAGCATGTATCAAATTTGTACATAAACTAATATAAAGTAAACTAATATAAAGTAAGGAGGGTTCAAATGTCTTCTTCTTTTTTGTTTTAATCAGATTTTCACTTTTTCTAGAAGAAACTTTTTAAATATATTTTTATAAAAATAAAATCGTTAGATGTGATTTATATTATTTTTCTATATGCACATAAAAAATTACCTCTTTTGAATTTTGGTTTTATATAAAACAATAAGTTGAAAAATTAATATCCAAAATTTATATGTATCGATGTAATTTTACAAGCTCTTAATACTAATCAAAACAAAATCATATGTCATAATCTTTTATATTTGCATAGAAAATGATATAGATCATATCTAACTGCTTATTTTGATATTTAAGTTTTTTAGTTCCAAAAATGAAGGCATGATAGAGATATTTGTACCCTTCTCATATAAATTAGAGTTGTTCCTCGTATTTTACTCAAGAAAAAATAGATATTGTATTAAAAAAATAGATATTTGAAATGAACATTTGTTTTCCTGTAAATACATTTAAATAAATTTTGTACTTAAATACTAAAAAACGTATATAATGATAACTCACAATTAGCAGTGCGGTGATTAATGCAAAAAAAAAAAAACACAATTGAATTATATTTTCTTAAGAGTTACATTGAATTTTAGATACATTACACACATCTCTTTTTTGAATGAGAAGAGAGAAGTGTAACACATGAGTCGTTTGATCCAGAAAAAAAAAACAGAATTGAACGAATAAAAACATAATAAGGCAGTATAAATTTAGAGAAAAACTATTTTGTGCTATGCTCATTAAGAGAGCTTTGTGTGCATAACTCCAAAATCTATTGCTTCAAACGACGAATTCAAACCGTTGAAACCGATATACTTCATGAGTTATATATGTACGTGTCCATACAAAATTTAAAAAAATTGAACTTCTTTAGTACAAAGTCAAGCGGTTAAAAAATGATGAAAAATGAATACATTAAAATAACTCATAAAACTTCATTTTTTTTACCATTTGACTTTATATTAATTAAATTCGAAAATTTTAAAATTTTGTATGTACATACATCACTCGTAAAGTAAATTAGTTTCAACGATTTAAATTCATCAATTAAAACCAATCCGATAAATTTTATAGTTATGCTCACCAAACTCAATTAATAAACATAACACACACGGGCTCTACTCGTAAATTTAATAAAACATTTTTTGTATGTATTATAAATTTATATTATAGAAACTTATAAAAGATAGATGTTTGAATTGACATTTGGACCAAGTGATCAATTTGTGGCGTACTCAATTGTCACGCGAGCGAGCTAATTAAGGAGGAAAAAATGCATTTGACGACAAAATAAACATTATTCAAAATTTTAGCCCTATTACTATTCTAACTATACATTAAAATTGTTTCTAGTGGCCATTGGCAGCCAGGAGGTGTCACCTTATTGCCATCGCCCGTAAATATTTAATGACTATGACCTGCATTGCCGGACCAGATCCTTACCTTTAGCTATTACTGTTATCTATCCGTCAAAACATAAATTCACCCGAGAAGGCGGTCACATCTTACCGAAATTTTTATTGTTGACAAAAAAAACAAAATCAAATTAAATGAATACCATCTTCAAGGGCTTATTTTCAATCATACCACTCACGCTAACGGAATTCGCGCACCTAATAGGCGGGTGCGCGGACTGGGTTGGCGCACAAGCAGGGGCGAACTTAACTGCCGAAATTTGAAAAATTGCTTGGTCAAACTTCGTGGGGCCCCCCATGTGCATAAAGCATGTTGTTTTCTTTTCTAATGCTGATAATTTTAATGCGACGCGTGGAATGGAACGAATAAGAATGACTGAATGAGGAGTGGCTTTGATTATATAAGCCATGTTGACTTTTTCCAAAGCCCGTAGCTATATACTCAGCACCCGATCGATCTATGTCACAAAAGTCTTAACAGAGCATGGTGCGCCAACTCAGTCCGCACACTAACCAATTTGGTGCTCGAACCCAGTTGACGTGGGTGGTAGGGTTGAAATTAAGTCCAAATGAGTGGTAATCATTTATTCGTTTTTTTAGAGTGTCAACTAAAAAAATTTCGGCACATCTTACAGAGTACCTCCTAAATATAGAATTTAGAATTTGTATGACCCGTATTACTATAGAGACGCTATTATGTAGAATATAATAATCCTAAAGATGAAGAGGACGTAGCCCTGATTTTCGTCAGGAGTAGGCAACAAAAATATTATTAATTAGTTATTATTATTATTTAATTTATTATTAAAATATTATTAATTATTTTCATTAGAAGCGAAATCGGTAAATTGATCATGACATCATATCGAGAAAATTGTTAGGGATCAACTGAATAGATCGGAAACTTGAAATTTTTTCAAAAAATTATGTTAAGATAAAATATTAAGAGTGAGCCTATGGTGCTATGCATAGCACGGATGGCTAGTGTGCTACGGCTCAATATGGTACTTTTTAAAATCCTAACGGTCGATCCAACCATTCAATGTGATAACCATATGAATATGTACTTGCAAACTAAATTTTATATTTTTTCGAATTTTTTTACTATTTTTTTAGATAGGTAGAATTTTGATGGTCCAGAATTTTCAGAAAACACTGATTTTTCTACCTATCTAAAAAAATAGTAAAAAAATTCGAAAAAATATAAATTTTAGTTTGCAAGTACATATTCATATGGTTATCACATTGAACTGTTGGATCGACCGTTAGGATTTTAAAAAGTACCATATTAAGCCGTAGCACACTAGCCATCCGTGCTATGCATAGCACCATAGGCTCACTCAAATATTAATCTTAAACTTTGAATTATTAAATTTTACTTTGAAGCATAGTCCATAAGACTCTTCCTTTAAATTCAGTCCGTTTTTGAACAGTTAAACCTCAGAAAATAATTTAATCGACTTATTTTGTTGTAAAAGAATTTAGCTCAATCCTTTGAAAAAAAATGTTACATATTTATTATGGTCCCATTAATTGACTCTTCATAATTATCCTCCTCCTGTTTATATTATATTCTGACACATATTGATAAAAAACTCTACCAAATTGCAGTGACTCGACCCATTTCACTTAGATTTGAGACTTAGTAAAACTCAAATTCAAAAGTAGAAAAAATCCAAATCCAAACCAACCATATACAAGTCTGTTGCCTTTTTCAAAATCCAAAAAATAAACAGCTACCTAATGTATGTAACTCCAACATTAGAGCAAGCAACTTAATTCTTCCTAAAAATTTAAATAACAACCAAACATCACCTATCTTTTTATCATATTTTTTTTGTTGAATTTTGGTAAATAACTTCCGTTCATAGAAAGAGAAGACTGTATTCACAACAACAACAACAACAACAACAACAATTAAAAACTAGTTTTTTGTCTAGTAGCAAAGATAATATTTTTTGTGTGGAAGATTGCAGATTTGAAACTCAAAAGTGGTAACTTTTTGTGGATATAAAATAAGAGAAGGGTTCAAATGCCTCTATTTTTTGTGCCTCCACCGTGTCTCATTTTAGAAACTTTAATACTCAAAATTTAAATTATAAACGTCAAAATAAAACCGTTAAATATGATCTATGTTATTTTCTCTCTGTGCTCATAAAAAATTATCACATTTCAATTTTTTTTTTATGTGAATCAATAAGTTGAAAAATCAACGTCTAGAAATTATCCACATTAGTACATTTTTTAAAGTTTTTGATGACAACCAAAACAAAGTTGAAATGTCGTAATTTTTTACATGTGCATAGATAAAATGATATAAATCATATCCAACGGTTTTATTTTGACTTTTAAGTTTCAAATGTTTGAGTTATTAAATTTTTTAGAATGGAGACATAATGGAGGCATTTGAACCATCCTCATAAAATAATTAGACACTTGATCTTCAAAATTTATCCAAAAAATTTAATGTTTACATGTGCTTTGCCAATTGGAGAATTCAGGAAGATCCCCAAATGTTCGTCGACCATGTGAGCAATATACGGAGAAATTTTCGGAGGTCCTGCTTCATTTTTTTTCTCAATAAATGTAATAATCAAGGACAAGGAGGTTCTGACTTGCTGACTTTGCGCTAAAGAAAAAAAAAATAGTACTTTGTCTTTTTCTTTTTCTTTTTCCTTTAAATTAGATGAAGTTTTAAGTTTTAGTGGCTGCAATTCTTGCCATTTTTGCAATTTTATTGTTTATTTCATATTTTGAAGCTTTATTATTATCATTATTATCATTATTATTATTATCATCATCATTTATTATTATTATTATTATTATTATTATTATTATTATTATCATTATCATTATTATCATCAATCATCATCATCATCATCATCATCATCATCATCATCATCATCATCATTATTATTAGTATTATCATCATCATCAAAATTGGTTAATAAAGATAGGGAAAATGTGTTGATTTATATAGGGAAAGTAATTAAATTTTTTTGGCAGGGTTCTAGATATGTAGAAAGGTTGAAAGCCTATGAACATTTATTATTCTGTTACGAACATTTATTGAAAAACTTAATAATGATTGGGCCATCTCACCGGCCTCATTAGTGGGCCTAAGGCCCACAACCTACAAAAGATTAGCCTGTTTTATTTTCTAATTCAAAAGACAAAAGGGTCAAAGAAAAAAACAAAAGGGCCTTGAAAGTAAATGTGAAGACGGCCGACCAATTATAATGTCACCAACGTCAGATCTAATATAGATCTGTTCTAAAGAGCATAGTGGAAAGATATCAATAGGAACAGCGAGAAATACATATCAACAAAAATTTATATTAGAATATGAGAGCATTTTGAGTACATTAAGTCTAGCACTGACGACATGCTAACTGAAATACAAGCCACAAACCAGAATACACTCTACATGTAATTTTTACAAGTACAATAACCAAAAGTTTGGGCAGTATAATTAATACAGTAGCAATCAACCAAGCATCTAGGTAAATGAACTCGCTTAGTTGAATCGAGATACTATAGTGCGGAGTCGGAAATTGGCACCAACTCTCAGCTTGCGTATATATAAGCAGATTATATATATATATATTGATTGAGATATACACATGATCACATGCCAATTGGCTGGATCAACACCTACTAGGAGAAACTCCTTGTGATTGATATCTTGCTGCCTAGCTACCATTTTTTCTGACTGGGTTTGTTTCAAAATTTGCACGATTTCGCAAGTGGATTCTTCTCAAGGCCTACACTATTTCTAGCATCAAAAGCCGGAAGCAATAGCTCCTCAAACTTTTCCAAGAACCTCATCCATTCCTTCTCACTCAACATCTTAAATGTTACCATCTTTCGGCTCACATTTTCGTAGCTTCCTTTCGGAAAGCTTAAACTTTTCGATAATTTGGCAGCATCCTTTCTGTCCATCTCCGTCTCCACTTCGCTATCCTCCCAGTCTATAATCCTATTGGCTTCATCCGTAGATTTTTCTATGAAAACCAGACCTGCGGCACGTCTGCAGAGAACTTCGAGAGCACTCGGTGCATCCCTCACCGGTGTCATCATCTTGCCTATATCTGCAAGACATAGCCCAGCAGAAACCGCCTTCTTCAGGAAAATCGTACATAATATAAGTATCCGTACCGAAGCTTCTGTGATTTGAGGCAGTT
This sequence comes from Carex parvula, assembly GCA_025461045.1. Classification (NCBI taxonomy): domain Eukaryota; kingdom Viridiplantae; phylum Streptophyta; class Magnoliopsida; order Poales; family Cyperaceae; genus Carex; species Carex parvula. The sequence goes on from JAJGRW010001317.1 coordinate 885,758, forward strand.
CGGATCGCAACAATTCTGCATCCTTGTGTGGATCCAAGGAGGCAATGTAGTTCACCTTGGCAGTTGAGAAAGCAAGCAAGGCACATGGCCAGTGGAGCCACTCAAAGTATGGGATTTCAAGCTTTTCTGGAAGGCAAAGCTCGTGGTCAATCGGCACAAGCTCAAAGCTTTTCTTGTTATCAGTAGTGTTGCGTGTCCCCTTGACCAGCATGTTACCTGTGTGTCGGTGGATATTGTACAGGCGAATATCCAATATGCCTATCCGATGCACTTTCTCTGTCATGAACATTGATGGGCCCATCTCGCTTGAGTCTGAATGGTTTGGCACAAAACGCTGCAACGAGGCGGTCACAGCATTAGTTTTGTTCATAACAGGGTGTGAGATCTTGATTGTTGTAGTTGGTGGTACACCGGCAAAGCCTTCATGATCTAACAGGTATGCGGCTGCTTCCCGAGCAGCAGATTGGCTATCTGCTGGTTTGATAACTGCGAATTTTTTGTTACCACTATTTACGAGATAGAACAGATGGCTGTGTTCACCTTTGCCGCATATCGGATCGGGCCCGAGGGTTATTGCAACAGCTGTCTCAGCAACTAGCTCGTTGATGCCAGCAGATTTGCTGCTCCCAGTAAATTTGACACCCGGCGAAACTCTTTTTGGAACTTTCGGGCAAGTGGTAAGGCTGGGGTTAGATTTCACATTTGGAATGGTGCCTGTTGAGAAATAAGATCAAGATCTCAGATTAATTATCATTATCGATACATAATCAAGGGCTAGAATTAAATCAAGGAACTAAAGGGATCTCCTTGCTTATATTTAGAAATAATATTAGAATAATGATACCTTGGTATCTGTGCATACCATTAGGAGAAATAGTACCGTTGGAACACCAACGGCTCTTTGAGCCTATGTAAATATAAATAGACACAAATGTAATGAAAAAAGAACACAAGATATGCAATAAAATAATTTCCGCATACTTTTCTCAAAATACTCCTCAGATCTCACAAAATCAACAGTGCCACAGCTCTTTGATTTCATTAGATAGTCTACCAAACATGGTGTGGATAAGCTTTTTGGGAATTGGGGATGCTTGAGTAGGATCCCAGAGGAGGTGCTATCTGATGAATTTCGGTTCAGTTGAAAATCTTGATCGAGGGAAGAGAGACGGCAGTGGCGGCTGTGCCCTGAAGGAGGCTTGAAGCCATGGTTTTGCTGATTTAAGGCAACAGCCATTAGATGTTAGTTGAAGGAGTATTGCGCGTAGCTGAGTTTTAGTGCAAATACCAACTTTATGGGTTTGGATTTCAAATGGTGTAATTAATAGATAAATTCTTCTGCCATCATATCTACAAAATTGAAAAGTAAATTTTATAAAAAAATGATTTGTTAGGATATTGTGATATTTTATTCCACTTATAGAAAACACAACACAAAGAGTTGTAATTTTGATCTGTGAACTTTGTTTTTCATCAAGCTTTTGTTTGATATATGAAATGAAGGAGGCAACGAGAATACAATCATAGCACAGGATTGTTCGTGCGGCAACCCAATTAATTAAGAATTGCTAGAATAAAGTGTGAAAATGTTTTGGTTCTCCCCAACAAATCATGGTTCTATTGAATAAGGGACAATTAACATATAAATTACAAAATGTTGCTTGTATTTACAAATGTTGATTACAATACCTAATTTGTATTTCCAAATGTTATTAAAAAATATCAATTCATAAGATCAAATTAAAACGCACCTCTTCAATATGTCGTCTAATAATACTCCTTTAATTTCGTCTAGAGCAAAGATGGTGGCTCAAGAATCAAAATTGGAGAAGGCCCTCTGTAAAAGAATTTACAAAAGGAAACTTGACGCAGAGGATGTCGGCAGAGCCTTCTCGCCGAACACCATATCTTTCGGCTCTACAAAATTTTATTTTTGTAGGGCAAAAGAATGATTATTCAACCAAACCCAACCTCCGCTAAATAACCGTCTCCCTTACTTATAAGAGTTTCTATTTTCTTCTCTCTCAATGACCAACATCCATTCCTAACAGACATTCCATACCATGCCTACTCCTGGACAATTCCTAAATTTGGCCGAGGAAGTTACAAGATTTGTTGGGGAAACACCTAAACATTTTGTACAGATTTACCCTCTTAAATTAACTTCTTCTTTTTATTCCTATTTCTATGTTGAAGACAATTGGTACAAACGAGAAGAACATGATTAATGATTTAGATTGTTAATGTGATGACTAATGAACAAGACCCTAGTAAAAACAGTTTGCTCATTAATTTAGGAAACACGACATGCAGCTGGCTCTGGAGAAATATTCAAACAATAAAAATGTTAGGGGAGAAGTAAAATGGGTTAGTTGGAAATGGGGATATCAAGGCCCCTCAACAGCCATGGTTTTAAAATTGGGCCGTCGATCAGCCCATAACCACATAATGGTGACATGTCTATACAACTACTGAACGGGTGGGAGAACATTTGTTTGCATCAATACCTACGAAACGAGCTACTTTCAACTTAGTTGCATTGTTCCTTGAAGAATTACTTAACACTAAAAGGCTCACTTGTTACAACCGCAATGGCATTATTGGATGAGCAGATGGGGCAAGCACCGAATGAATGGTAGAGCATGAAACTTAAATATCATTATAATAAGTGGTTGGAAATATCTCAATGCGAGATTCTTAAGCTAGTTCAGATCAAAATTTCCAGAGATCTTATTATTTAGAGCCAATAGATTGGAAGAGGGTCTGCTTTTGAACAGGAAAAATTTAAGTTGTTTTGTCAGAGTTCAGTGCATTGCTGGAAGCTCCAAGGACTTCAAATATTTTGTATTGTATTTAGTTTCAATTTGTTAGAATGAGCATGGTTTCAATCTTAAGCTAGTACACGATATTCTCACATGTTATCTTATCAATTATGGCTAAAACAAAATGATATTTATATGACTAATTATTGATCAATACTCTTAATTCAAGTACAACTAAGCAAATTAACTATCATAAATTAAGTTTACAGCAAACTTCATACATATCAAAATATCAAATTTCTAAATTTATACAAATATAGTTCACAAAATAAATTCATGCATATCAAATCAAAGAAATTCATATAAATTAAGTTAGTTGCTTATAATTAATTCACACATATTCCATACAAAATTACCAATCAACTTAAGCAAAGTCCAAAGTGTAATTATCATAACACTAACTATAACATCCATTAACCATAGTATCTCCCAACCTAAAGTGAACGGATCCGACTAAACTATTAAACTGCATATATTAGATAGCTCGTTAATGACCGAGCTGGCTCGTGCCGAGTTAGGCCAAATTCAAACTCATTAATTCTGGCTCGAGTCTGTGGCGAGCGAGCTAGTTTTAACTCGGTCCACTAACGATGAGTTGTTACCGATCAAGTCACGGGCTGATACCAAGTGAGCCACGAGCCACGGGCTTTTTTGCCAGCCCTACTTGATCATAACTGATAAGCCAGACCTACATCTATGATAGAAGCAGAATATGCAAATAGAGGTGCTACTTTACCCGATTATCCAGATCCAATCCGGAACCAACCCGGATCCGATTAATTTGGATATGGTATGGTTTATAAAATATAAACGGTTAAATTATGGGACGGTTACAAAATTAAATTTTAATATCCGATCCGGATCCAAACCAGAATCGATATTATAATGGATAAAAAATAGGTTTGATTTAATTATCCAGACCCATAACCGAACCCGACCCGATACCCGTATAAATACCCAATAAATGATAATACCATTCTTTATAATTATTTAATATACAAATATAGAGTAAAACTAGGGTGTTCTTAAGCTCACCAAGCCTCATGTGAGCTTAACTCAAAAATTTATTGGATTGACTTCAAACAACACATCCAAACTGTTGAAACCGATCTACTTCACGAGTGATGCATTTACATGTGAAATTTATAATTTTTCGAACTAGTTTAGTATAAAGTCAAGCAATAAAAAAAAAGATGAAAAATGAACTCATTAAAATTAACTTATAAATCATCTTTTTTTGACCCCTTGACTTCATATTAAATTAGTTCAAAAATTTAAAATTTTAACATGTAAACACATCACTCTGAAATCAATCCGATAGATTTTTGAATTAAGCTCACAAAAGGACTTGGTGAGCTCAAGAACACCTTAATTCTACTCTACAAATATATTAATAACTATGAAAAGAAACTTTCACGTTAAAGAAAGACAGCACTTGTAAACTAACCATTGTGAATCCCATCTACCCCGCAACATTTCAATCTTGTCTTTGCCGAGTAATACAAACAGTGAATATCGAAGCCAAATAATCTCTAAAGAAAATACCAATCATTTATAGTATTTTTTAAGAAACAAATCATAATATATATCATATTTAGAATAATAATTAATTCCTTTGATATTAATATTCCGTTCATGAATTTTTAGAACCATAGAAAAAGAAATCACTATCTCTAATATTTTTCTTACTAAAAATTATATCTCTTCTTCAATTTTGCTTTTCAAAAGTTTATTTCTCTCCGGCCTCTTGAATTCAAAAGCTATTAACAAAAAACAAAAAACTTTCCAATACTTTTTGTTAAACAATCAACAACAAATCCTGAAAATACTACCTAAGTTCCACAAAATATTATTAAAAGCTCTAATTAGAAAAAAAAAAAAAATCTGAAGTCTCGAAGGAGTTTACACTTCTGCTTCAGGTACTAGTTCTCTGTTGCTTCAGGTACTAGTTCTCTGTTGAAGCATTTTAGCCACTTGTAGCATAAAAAAAATTAGAGGAAGGGAACAGAGACAAATTGGTGATTGTATAATTCACAATGGCAGGGGTGACGTTTCTAAGGAAATGAAAATATATACATTTAACCAAGAAGAATCTTTAGTAGCAATTATTATTAAATCTTTGCTATGTGCGAGGTGCGCTTAATGTTGCCAATCACCATGCTTTTATTCGAATGATGAATGTTATTTGTCCAGAGTTGAAGTTAATTAAGAGACAAGCTTTGCACAATCGCTTGATTTCTAGATTTCAGAGGGAGAAAGAATTAGTGAAGAATTCATTCTCCAAATCACCTGTACCCCCTCTGGATCCGGATCCACCCTAGATCCGAACTGGATCTGTTGATTTTATGAATCTGAGACAGAGAGATTGAATGAAGGAAAAATGAATATATCATTCTGAATTATATCTTGTACAGTGAGCACCTTATATAATTTGGAGGAAATAAAATTATAACTGTTGCCTACCTATACATAACGGTAACTTGCTAAAAATAGTACTAGGATTGAGTTGCTTTTTATTCCCTAATTAGTAACTCTCTTATTTACTACTAAACCCAATGAAGACTAATCCCTAACGGGTCTGAGGGTTATCGGATCCTAAATTCTTTATTTTCTCAACACTCCCCCTCAAGCTAGGATTGTAGATGTCAATTAATCCTAGCTTGCTCACGTTGTTTTCAAATGGCCTCGGCTCAAGTCCCTTGGTGAATATGTCCGCCAATTGGTCTTCGCTTCGAACATAGGGAGTTTCAATTTCTTTTGCTTGAATTTTTTCTCGAATAAAATGACAATCCACCTCGATGTGTTTTGTTCTTTCGTGAAACACCGGGTTGGATGCTATATGTCGTGCCGCTTGATTATCACAAAACATTTGCATTGGCGCATGAATTTTAATTCCTAAATCCGAAAGGAGTTGCTTGATCCATGTCAACTCACTTGCGGTGGACGCCATGGCACGATATTCCGCTTCGGCGCTTGATCGTGCCACGACGTTTTGTTTCTTGCTTTTCCATGTGACTAGATTTCCGCCTACAAATGTGCAAAAACCGGTTGTCGATTTTCTATCGAAGCTCCCGGCCCAATCTGCATCGGAATAGCCACACACATTGTTAGAATTGTTATTTTTCATACAAATTCCCTTTCCGGGTGTTCCTTTTAAATATCTTAAAATTTTATTTATTGCCTCTAAGTGCGGTGTTCTAGGGGCATGCATAAATTTGCTAATTTGACTTACCGAAAAAGAAATATCCGGACGCGTTACCGTTAGGTATATTAATTTTCCTACAAGTCTTTGAAATTGATTTATATCTTCTAAAGGTTCACCATCTTCGGTATTTAATTTATTCTTACCATCTATTGGTGTTGAGGCCGGTTTACAACCTAGTTTACCGGTTTCATTTAACAAATCTAAGGTATATTTTCTTTGGAAAATAAATAGACCCTTCTTAGAATGTGCAATTTCTATTCCTAGAAAATATTTTAAATAACCAAGATCCTTAATGTCAAATTTTTCTTTCAATTGAAATTTTATTTTGTTAATTTCTTCTTGGTTATTTCCGGTGATTATAATGTCATCAACATATACTAATATAATGGTAGTATTAATTCCTTCAATTTTTACAAATAATGAATGATCGGCACTACTAATTTTAAAATTACAAGAAATTAAATGAGAGCTTAGCTTGCCATACCATGCTCTTGGAGATTGCTTCAATCCATAAATAGCTTTCTTCAATTTGCAAGCTAATCCATGATTTTTTTCTTTTTCATGACCGGGTGGTAAAGTCATATATACCTCTTCTTCAAGTGTTCCTTGAAGAAATGCATTTTTGACGTCCATTTGGTATAATTTCCAATTTTGGTTTACCGCAATAGAAAATAAAATTCTCACGGTATTCATTTTGGCCACCGGTGAAAAAGTCTCATGGTAATCTATACCATATGTTTGGGTAAATCCTTTGGCAACTAAGCGAGCCTTATACCGTTCTATGGTACCATCACTATTATATTTAATTTTGTACACCCATTTACATCCTACGGGTTTTTTATTTTTTGGTAATTGAATAATTACCCAAGTTTCATTTTTTTCAAGGGCTCTTAGTTCTTCTTTCATTGCTTTGTTCTATGAGGGATTTTTAATTGCTTCCTCATAGTTATATGGTTCTTGCTCTTTTGAAATTGACGTTAAAAAAGCTCTATGGCTTGAGGAGACATTTTCATAAGAAATAAAATTTTGAATAGGATATTGTACCTCATATGTGATAAAATCTCTTAACCTTGTTGAAGGTTGTGTTGTTCTTATTGATCTTCGCAACGGTGTTTCCGCTATGATTTCTTCTTCACCACCAATTTGAGGAATTCCCTCTATTTCTCCCTCATTTTGTGAGACTTCTTCAATCTCATTCTCATTTTGTACCGGTGTACTATTTTCCTCCGGTAACTCAATTTGAGGTAGTATGAATATGTTTGGTGGTTCTTGGGTGTTGATTTTATTATCAACATTTTTGTAATATGGCTCATTTTCTAGAAAAGTTACATCTCTAGAAATATAAAATTTTTTATTGATTGGATCATAGCATTTGTACCCCTTTTTTTGTGATGAATATCCTAAAAAAATGGCCTTAACCGAGGTATAATCAAATTTATCTTGTTTATTTTTGTGTACATAGCATGTACAACCAAAAACACGTAAATGACCAATATTAAGTTTTCGTTGGTAAATAATTTCCAATGGACTTTTATAATCTAAATTGGCACTAGGCAATCTATTTATTAAGTATGTGGCGGTGAGAACGGCATACGACCAAAAAATCTTTGGTACATTATTTTGAAATAAAAGGACTCGGGTCATTTCAAGCAAGTGTCTATTTTTCCGTTCGGAAACACCATTTTGTTCGGGTGTATAGACACATGTTGTTTGATGTAAAATCCCTTTTTGTTTGAAGAAGTTTGAAATTTTTTGATTTATAAACTCCGTTCCATTATCGGATCTAAATATTTTAATTTTGGCTTCATATTGATTTTCTATAAAATTATAAAAATCTTGAAAGTAAGAAAATACTTCACTTTTGTTTTTTAGTAAATATAACCAAGTTGCTTTAGAAAAATCATCTATAAAAATAACAAAATATTTATATCCATTAAATGATTCAATTGGAGCGGGACCCCATACATCCGAGTGAACTAATTCAAAAGGTTTTTCACTTTTGCTATTTGATAAATAAAATGGTAATCTAGTATGTTTTCCTAATTTACATACTTCACAATTACTACAATCTAATTTAGGAAAATCAATAATATGTTTTAGAATTTTATCTGAAGGATGTCCAATTCTTTTATGCCAAAGAATGTCTAAATTATCTTGTTTTTTAACATTTAGATTTACTTTTTCACAATTCAAAAAATAAAGTCCATTTTCCACAAAACCTTCACCAATTATTTCCTTAGTTATCCTTTCTTTAAATAACACATTTTTTGATGAAAAATTAATTTCACAATTTAATTCATCCGTGATTTTCCTAATGGATAATAAATTTGACGAATAATTTTGAATATACAAGACATTTGGTATTTCTTTGAAAAAAAGGTTAATTGTACCAATTCCTAATATTTCCATTTGTTCACCATTAGCTACGGTCACAAATTGTTTGGTTTTACAGGTTCTATAGTTATGCAACAAATTTATGTTCCCGGTCATATGGTCCGTTGCACCGGAATCTAAAATCCATTTGGTTTTTTGACAATTATGAATTAAATTTGTAGCCATACCAGAATTATGTCTATTGTATTGTTGAAGTAGCTGCACCAAAAGTTGTAAGAAGAGCAGTTGCACAGGATCTGAATTCGGATCCCTTGTGACATTGGATCCAGAGGGATCCTCTTCTCCCAGCGTCTCATTTATTTTCTTTTCTCCCAGCGCCTCTTCTTTTTTCCTCTTTCTTCCTTCGCTATTTGGGAGAAGCTCCCCCTTTCGATCGCCACCTCTTCCCTTCCTACTTGGTCGTAACGACGGGTAGAGGAACCAGCACCATGTTGACTCGTGTCCCTCCTTCTTGCAGTGGGTGCATCGAATGGTGCTGACGGCTCTACTCGTTTCCGGTCTCAAGCTAGGGTTTCGGTTGGAAGTAAGGTGCATCTCTTGAGGTTTGCTAATTTGAGAGTTGAAAGATGGATTTCAGTGATTGATGCGATTTTTGCTGGTTTTGAGGATTCGCTGTTTTTTTGTTTTTGTTTGTAAGAACAGATTTTGTTCTTTATTTTTGTTGGATTTTGCTCTTGATAAGAACAGGTGCTACCTTGAGCTTAATTTCTCCCTTTTTATTGGGTTGGCTCTATTTGGCAGTTGTTGATTTGGGGAAAGCTAGGTTTGAGAAATTAAATGGTTTTTTTTTCCTGGTATTGTTGTTCTTTGTGGACTGTACTGGTACCAGTCTTCTGTTGCCTGTGTCGGCTGTGTATTTGTTTGCTATGTCGATGACTCAGTTTTTTGAGTCTTGATGGTGCTGCAGTTCTTCGTTAGCTGCAGTCTTGTAGATCGTTATGTGCGGAATTGAAACAGGATTAGATATCCCGCTCTGATACCATGTTGATTTTATGAATCTGAGACAGAGAGATTGAATGAAGGAAAAATGAATATATCATTCTGAATTATATCTTGTACAGTGAGCACCTTATATAATTTGGAGGAAAGAAAATTATAACTGTTGCCTACCTATACATAACGGTAACTTGCTAAAAATAGTACTAGGATTGAGTTGCTTTTTATTCCCTAATTAGTAACTCTCTTATTTACTACTAAACCCAATGAAGACTAATCCCTAACGGGTCTGAGGGTTATCGGATCCTAAATTCTTTATTTGCTCAACAGGATCCGATAATTCACAAACAAGTTATGAATATCTATTTACCCGAAACCAAAAGATTGGACCCGACCCAATTTGAAACTAACAAGTATATGGATTAAAATTCGGACCCAAACACTTTTAGGTACAGATCCAAATATAATAGTATATGGACCCTACCCGACCCGATAGCACATCTATATGCAAATATTAATAGCACAAATCCATTTTCCAATGCAAATAATAATTTGTTAATGTCACATGCAGTAATCCACAGCGGTCTAACAGAAACAGAGGATTCAGACCCACACTTAGTGGTACCCTTAAAAGCTCAGCAGTTCAAGAGAATAAACATAGCCTGGCACCAATAGGCATATTCTCAAAGACAATAAGGTTATTTTTTAAGTAGTTCATAAACAAGTACCTAATACAACATGCCCTTAACATGTTACCAAAAAAAAAAAGCTTCCTATCATCAAGATGCATGGTGAGTATATGGAATTGCGGCATGAGATTATGCACTGTCAGAATTAGTTATGGAAAGAAATTCAAGAGCCTGTACAATGCTTGTGCCAGTAACGGGTGACTCATTAGTTTTTTGTTCCATTGTCTTCCTGCAAATTAATGAAATAAAGGTTCAGTCGGTGCAATCTGAGTTGTATTGGAGCATTGTAAATAGAAAAATTGTAAAGAAAACACTATGAATATACTGTAGTGCTTTCTGAATCTCTCTGTTTGCCGGATCCAAACTCAAGCCCTGTAGAAATGCCATGCAAGCGTTTTCATAATTCTGGAATTGAAAAGATAAAAAAGTTACCAAACATGTAATACAAAAGTAACTCCAACCTTTTTTTGCAGTCAAATTCAATGAATGGAGCCTCGAAAAGACCAGTTCTATCATCTGGTACTACACCTGAACAAACCAAACCCAAAAATTAACAAGAAGGGTAGAACAAAAGACATCATATTAAGAGCAGTAATAAGGCTGGACCAGATCACTAACACTGACAGCAATTAACTGGCATGACCAGCATACAAGAGAACCAAAATAATCATATCTAAAATCCAATGCCCGCCCCCCCCCCCCCCCCCCCCCCCCCCCCCCCCCCCCCCCACACACACACACACAAAAATGCCAGGCCATATAAATTGCCACCAACCACCAGTTGGGATACATAATGAAACATCTAGCAAATGTAACAAACCTTCAGACAACTAAAAGCAGAGCCAAGCCGGAGGTAGGATATGGACCATTCAAGCCGGAGGCAGTAGCAGGTGTATGCATCAATTAAAGCATTGATTCCATGGCACAAGTGCAGCCAGCATAGGCATCTATTTGCATGTATGGTCACATCATTCGGGTCTTCTGACATTGCCTACTTACCCAAAAAATTAATAAATCAATGAGCATTGTCACATAAAACTGTAAAATGTCAACAAATTATTTTGCACCCTTTTCAACATAGAAGTATTTCAATGCACCCTCCTCTCTAGAAGCATGAGAAGATATCACACAAATTCCTCCCTAATTTCAGAAGGTAATGCTCAAACAACCGTCTCCCCTTCTCATTTCACGTGCATTATATTTCTCAAGTCCTTTCAAAGGCATACAAGATACTTTTTTTTAAGGGTGGATGCCTAAAGTATAGAGGGTCTTGTAAATGGGTCATTTTGCTTCATAAATACAAAAAAGGGCATGTTTATTGTAACGAATTTGTATCCTCTGCATAACTCAAAAAAGAATCTTTTGAGTTAATGCATCAGGACCGTCCGATCTGCTTTAAAATCCACGCAAACTAGATCCGTACTAATATTGAAGGATCCCATGCTTTTTGGGCAGGGGCCGAATTAACTCTGTTTAAAATCAGACGGCCGAGATGCATTAACTCAAAAGATGCTCTTTTGAGTTAATGCAGACGATGCGGACTCTATTGTAACCTGGCAAACCTCTATGCCTTTTATATGTCAATAGAATGACAGATACTGAGCCTATTGAATGTATGCAACACACTTTTCTTGCTTCTTTGGAACAAATGAGAGGAAAATCAGGGGCTGGATTTCTAGTTAACTCTTTTCTCTAAAACATTGTTTGATAACCGCATTCTCCTCTCATTTGTTTATTGCACTGGTAGGGCTCTTTCTGTAATAACAGAGGGCAGTATTAAAACTATGAGAGGGGTCTGAAGATATGCCGCAGTTCTTCAGAACTCAACAGTAGCATAACTGTTTGTAATATACAGGTTGATGATCAAGAGATGACCCCTCTCATAGTGTAAAAAGAACCATAATGTAAAAGAACCCTACCAGTAAAAAGAACCATAATGTGCCCAGCTTTTACATAATCCTCAATTCATTTTACCACTACCTGATGCTCAAACCACAGGAAACCCAAAATGTCAACGAAAAACAAAAAGCCCATTAGATGACCTCAAATACTTAACCACCAAATGGCAATTATAGTAACAATAATTCTTGAAACAGATAAGCTACTACTTTTGATGAAATTCAATGATAAATATTATACTTGCAAAATCCCACCAAACTTTGTTTAATACAGATTCTAGTACAAGGGAGGAACTTACATAGGTCCAGAGGAAGATTGACACCTTGTATTCCTTTCGGCTCAGTGCACTGTCAGCTTTCCTTTTGAGTCTATCAAGCCTCTTCTTTGATTGAAGCTCCTCCTAAATCACATGTGGAAACAAACTGTACTTAAGCATGTAACTTCAATAACCACGTAACAAACAGGCATAAATCCCTTACCTCTACTTGATAAATTGGAGATTCAACATACCTAAACAAACCATAAATGCTCCAGTCTGACACAATAGGAATCGGAGAGGTTAATGGATAGAGCTTTCTACCACCTCCCTTTTACCTCTAACGGCCGCAATTTCTATTGGCAATCTCCCATACTATAACAGTAAAGATGCATTTTTCAGTTACAAAACCATTTTAGGGACAGTAAAATGAAAGAAAGAAATAAATAAAAAAATTTGAAACCAACGTCATTAGGAATATTGGGGTCAGCACCAGCTTCCAGCAAATAATCCAACATCTTTGCTGAATCAAAGGCCAGTTCTAACAAAGGTACCTTGTTCACATCAGCACCAGCCTATGAAAATCATAAGGAATAAGTTTATTTAACTACAAGGACGTTAGCTAAGAAAAAAGAAAGAAAATAAATGAACATTCAATATACCTTTAGAAGAACCTCTACACATTTGGTCGAGTCATTAATCACAGCAATAAACAGAGGTGTAAAGAAGCCATCGCTGACCTGGTTTGGCTGGGAAGGTAAATAGACTACACTTAGGTTAAATTAAATAAAAAAATTATGATAAGGACACGAGTAAACAAGTGAGTTACGACACAACTTTATTGTCAAATTCTCCTCAAGTTACATAATTAATATGCTAGTTAAGAAACACTTTCAGAATGCTCATGACCAAAATGCTCTATATGACAGTGTAAATAGTCATGATGTGAAAGAGAGAGAAGACTTACATCTGCATTGTGATCCAATAAAACCTTCATGCAGGAATCATCAGCTTTACATGCGGCCAAAATGAGTGGTGTTCCTGCAATGTTCCTTGCCTCGATGGGACCTCCTCTAGAGAGAAGCAGATCCAATATCTCAGCATAACCTGAAATTCAAGTAAATTTAGAGAGAATAATTACTAAAGACATTTTAATCCCCATGTAGATTTCCACACCTCCTTACACTTTGGTCATATCTGCCAGTTAAATTGATTAATCAAGACCCCTAATGAGCAGCACATGCTTAACACCAAAACATAGCAACTGGACTCCAAAATCAATAACATGACTCCACAGTACTGTGTCAAAAACACACAAAAAGGAAGTAAAGAAAAGAGTTAAACCTTCAATGACAGCAGAATGGAGAGGAGTAAAGCATGGTTCTGAAACTCGGAATCGGAATCGGGTTCTTGACCGTGGAATCGGAATCTGGTGAATCGGCCGGAATCGGCCGAGTTGACTCGGTAACTCGGGTTTTTTTGGCAGAAGCTTGTTTTGTATCCAAAAAATAGAAAATAATTGGTAAAAAAATAATTTGTAGAAAAACTATGTTAAGAGAAAATATTACACTCAAATAATCCACTAATTATATAATATAATACAAGCATTACAAATAGAATACACTTTTTATTACCAGAAACTATGCCGAGCTGGCTGGATCATCTCATTGTCATCTGTATTAAAATATGAATGGAGATATTTAACTTTAACCACAGTGTTAAGTAAAATAATAATTTAACTTTAACCACAGTGTACTTCATGTAATATAATATATAGGAGATTAAGTACAACAAACAAAAACATGTAATATAATATAACCACAGTGTACTTCATGTAATATAATAATTTAACTTTTTTTTTTTTTGGATATCTTGGTAGAAGCTGCCAAGGGCTTTTAATAGAAATAAAGAGTCATATTACAGCAATTATGTAGTGCATCAATCGGAAATGTAAAGTTAACTTGGGGTTCGAACTACAAAGTTCTCCAAAAAAAAAACATTCTCCAAAAAAAAGTATTTTCCCAAAGACTTGGGGTTCGAACTGCAAAGTTCCCCGAAACACTGTCCATGAGACTCGGCTGAATGCTTCGTTCAAAAAGAAAAAGCTTCTGTCTTCTCCAAAAGAAAAAGCTTCTGTCTTCTCCAACAAGAAAAAACTTCCTTCTCCAAAAACAAGCTTCGTTCTTCAAAAAAAATGCTTCGTTCTACAAAAAAATGCTTCGTTCTACAAAAGCTTCGTTCTCCAAAAGTCGGTTGAATCGGCCTAAAATCGGTTGACTCGGCCAAAAATCGATTGAATCGGCTTGACTCGGCCTAGAAATCGGCTAACTCGGCCAAGTCAAGCACTGTTCATCCAATTTTTACTGAAAAACGCGCACGGGCACGAGACTCGGCCTAATATCGGATCGGTGACGGCCAATACCGAGTTGACTCGGCCGAGTTGACTCGGAATCGGCCGATTTTCCAAACCATGAGTAAAGCCATCTTTGTCTCTTACATTTGGATTAGCGCCATGGTCAAGAAGGTATCTCACAGTGTTTATATGCCCCCCATATGTGGCATGAAAAATATGAGTTTTCCCTTGAGAAATCATATAAGAAATGAAGAAAGACACATCATTTGCATATGCTCTAAGTTATCATATAAGTATTCATCACTAAAATTTGTCAAACATCTATTCAACTGGGGACCATTACTTTTCGGAGCCAGTAACTGTCAGCCTTGATTGGGGACCACAACCAAAAAGTCACGTGGATCACACCACCATGCTACATTCATTGATTAAATTAATTCACATACAAAATGGAAAATATTCATACCTAAGATATCAAATGTTCATATATAATTCATCAAGTATTCATACCTAAGATATCAAGTATTTAAAGAAAAAAACTGAAAACATCACTTACTCATCTTTTACACGTTTTTCAAAGTGGTTTTTTTTTCTCCGTTCATTCTAACCAATATTTCTGACGATCTATGAGGAATTTTGCAAATCTAAAACCACGAACGTGTTCTACACAATTTTCTCTTTCAAATGAGATCCACGATGACATACTTTTGAGTAATTCTTTTGATTAAATTAATTCACTCCCAAAACGGAAAGTATTCATACCTAAAATATCAAGTATTCATACCTAATCGAGCAAGTATTCATACGCCAGTGGGTATTGACAGTTAGATGGGGACCACTAACTGTTGGTCAAAGTCATTAATTAATGATTGACATAGTTAGTTAGAATGGAGGGGACGTTTAGGGGACTGGAGTGCAGGGGACAACATCTTTACTCTGAAATTTAATGGGAATGAGAATTTTATTATGAGAGTGGGAATTTTAATTTGTCAAAATTAAAGTCATTTAATCTATGAAAATTTTCAGAATATAGGTGTTCGGCAAATGCATAGGTGTTTAGGCAGGGAATGAAAAAAGAGATAAATTGCTAGACTTATGTGGGATGATTATGTTAGACATCAGAATCAGTGTTGTAAAAAACGGTATTAACGACTGATTAAACAGTCGTTTAATCGTTAACGGCAGCCAAACTGTTACGATTGTACTAATCAGAGGCTTGTTAACGAATTTTTCTGATTAATCGGCCGATTATTCCCGATTATTTCGTTTATTTCCGTTTACTCCCGTTTATTCCTGTTTATTCCAATGAATATTTATTTTCACATTATTTCTTTTTTTTCTTTGACTACGTGTGATAATAAGTTTCATAAAGCATGTATTGTAGTTTTATTTGTACTTGGATATACATATAATATTTTATATGATGTATTTTCTTACTTTGAAATTGATTAATTCTGCTATTATTTATATATCATATATTTTTCATACTTATTGATGTAATTTTTTCAATTAGTACGACATGTTCATATATGAAATTAAGCTATTATTATAAACAAAATTTAGTGATTTTATGTTGGAATGTTTTATTTCTTTCAAATAATATGTTATTAGTATTTGAAAAAGTTTAATTCTCAAATGTATTTTTTCATTAAATAAATGTGTTCCTTACACATTAAGTGCGTATATATTGTTGAGAAGAAATAAGCGTAGTGTCATGTTATAATAATAGAACTAAGTTAAATTAAGTTTATTTGATAAGTTTGATGAGTTAAATAACTCATTTTTAATAAATTATTAATATATACACATAATTTTAATGAAAACGATTAATCGTCCGTATAATTCCGATTAATCAGCCGCATACCGATTAATCGCTTGGCGGTACCCCGTCCGTCAACGAGCGCATACCGTTATTTACAACACTGGTCAGAATAGGAACTTAACTTAAAATTAGCTTAATCTATTAAAATTAAGTGTTGCTAGTTTAATTATGTTTGTTTAATAATTTCTTGTATTATTAAATTGTACTTGTTTAATTAATTTTAGCCTTTGTATTATTAAATTGTGTTTGTTTAATTGAGTAATTGTACAAGTTAATTTCAGTTTAATAAATTAAACAAGTATTGATTAGTATAATTCCTCTTTTAATTAATTAAACAATTAAATATATATTTTAATTAATGAACAAAAGTTACTATCTAAATTTTAAACAACTTTGAACGGTCAACAGTGAACAAAAGTTATTATATAATTCAATTATTTTGATTCTTCACAGGAGGCGCACCATCAGGGAAAAAAACAGAGCTTCAAGTGAATGTATTTTTTCCATATAAATTGAAGAGAACAAGGGCAAAATACTCATATGAAATAGTGAAATAGAAAATAAAACTTGTATACCGAACGGGTATTAGAAAATATTCCTACAAACAAGCCATTTCAAAATAATAATCATGAAAATCAACCCTCCGAACAGGCCTAACAGAAATCCTTTGCACAAAATATTAATTTATTTTTGCTCCAAATGTGATTTTCCAGAGATGGACATCTAAAAAGATAAACGACAGACCTTTTCCTTTTAAAACGAAATTTCCGTATTATTTTTGTTTTTATTTGAATGTACGATATCTCAGAATCAGAAACCTTTTTACTTTAACAGTGGGACCAGCTTTTATATATTCAATACTTGGGTATAGTAGCTCTACTCCACTCGATGCCAAAAATAAAGATTTCTAAAGTGTACATTACACGCAGGCGTACAAATATCTCTCTATTTTTCTTTATGCTAAATGTACATTTTATAATGTAATTATGAGATATTACCTAATTCGGTCGTTTTAAGTCCAATGCGCTTAATATAGATTTTTAGAAGGTTTTTAAGATTCATGATAGTTTAGGATCGAACAGTTTAGATATGTGTCATTGTTATGGCATCATTACAATTGGTTTTGACAAAAACAATTATTTGACCTCTATATTAATAGATAAATTAGTATCAAAATTAAAGAAATATAGATATATTTTTCTGTAAATTTATATTATAGGCTGTGCATTGAATTTTAATATATATAATTTAGAGACGTTTGGTGAATGATAAAGAATCAAAGAAGCTAACCCGTTAATTTTTCTTAACTACTAAATCGATAATTTACTAAATGTTGTATTAAATTTGATATGCAACTAATGTTTAACAATTTTTGGAAAGGGAAAAAACAATGACTGACCAGGAATTGAGCCTTCTTTGTAAAGTGGTTATCACACATAACAGTATATAACTGAAGTCAATACAGTTGAGCTAAAATAACTGAATCTTGCAACTGATCATCTCATATAACAAAAAACCAATGTCTAATTTGGGTAGGCCAAGTTAATCAGTACTAACCCCTTATGGTTGTTTTTCTCAAGGAGCTCATGATATTTTGTAAGTTAATTAGTTGGCAAAATCCAACAAAAATGAATAAGGTAATCTAGAAGAACATTTTACTGATAGTCAATAACTTACTAATATAATCCACTAATTTAGATATTAGTACAACCTTTTTCCTTCTAAACTGTGGTTGTTGTTTATATTTCTGCATAACAAATTTCTCCGCTGTCTCCTTAAATTGATTTTCATTGGTACAAATCGAATAAAATTAAGGAGGTACCTCCTATTTTCTCCACTCCTTCAATATTTTTCACAAAAAAAAAGAACCATAATATGCCTAGGGACCCTTCATCGGAACTGTCATTTTTCATCGATGCATACACCAATCTCACTGCTTGTTACGAAGAAATATAGGGTCTGCAATTGGGGAATGGATCTTGCAAGACCGAGCAAGACGTACAGGACTTACACATATTATACTTCAATTCTCTTAGAAACACAGTCGGACAATCGAACGGCCACAACGACCACGGGCCGGTCGACATATCAGCAATATTCTTGCCCCATGCTTTACTGTTGTTGGTCATGATTGTTGCCATATCTCACGTGCTACACTTTTTTCTTCGACGCCTAGGACAATCGCGCTTCGTGAATCAAATGATCGTAAGAATATAACAATCCCTCCCCCCTCACCCCACAAATATAATATATATATGGAATACTATCATTTGGCATTTTCGTTTTTTAAACCTTGACAATGGCCACCAAGTTTAACTATCACTTGACATTATTTTGCAAGTGGTCATATATATAGTAGCCAGTGGGTTATATACGTGTTTGTATTTAAATTAGGTATTGGTGATTTTTTTTCAGTTTGCTTTGAAAAAGGAGAATTAAGCCATTATTATGGCTTGATGGAATTGAGGACAGGGGAATTCCTAAATTAAATAGAATAATTATTTGAGTACCCTCACTTCATTAATTACCTCAAAAAATTTTGCATCTCATTTAAAGAAATTATGTACTATAGTCGCCACTAATTATTATTCTAAAAAGATATTATATGATCCCACTAATTATTATTCTAAAATTCATGCAACACTCTTCTTCTATGGTCTCCACTAATTAATTATATGATCCCCATTTTCCCAATGCATTTGTCCCAACGTCAACTTTCATGGATATAAATACTTGAAAAATAAGATATTAACACTTGAAAAATAAGATATTAATACTTTGATTCGTAACTTGTTATGATCATCCATTTTCTAGTCCCCCAATCGTCCCCGCGTCAACCTTCCTCTAATTATAAAGTAGTGAGAACCCGTATCACCTCATCAACCTTCCCCAATAATCCCCGCTTTAACCTTTATCTAATAAAAATAATTGACTACATAGGTATAAATATTTCAGTGCATAAGTATAAATACTTGCATTACTTGATATTAATTCTTTCAGACGTCATCCAGTGTCATATGTAAAAAACACTTGCAAATATAGGTAGCACGACGAGGAATAAATACTTGTGTGACGACGAGTCTGTAAAGACGTTCGTGGTTTTAGATTCGCAAAAATTTCTCACAGATCATCATAAATAAGAACGAGATTGAACGAAAAAAAAATCACCTCTAAAAACGTGTATGGTCCCCCATGTAGCTTGAGTGGTACCCCATAAATATTTATAGTACGGGCACAACAACAAAGAGGCACTTATCGCGAGAGTACTCCGTCGCGGAAAGTATCGTCGCGAAAAGTAAGCACTTATCGCGAGGCACTTTTCGCGACGGAGTACCGTCATAACTGTGCTTTTTCTTTTCGCGACGGTAATTTCGCGACGGAGTACCCTCGCGATAAGTTTCTACTTTTTGTTGTGGGGTATGTTTGGAAGATTTGGTTGGAGAGACAATTATTTATATAAAAATTGTTTATCTCATAGGTGTAAATATTTCCGTGCATAGGTATAAATACTTCCTTGCATAGGTATTAATACTTTAGAAAAAAAATTCAATGTTGGAGTTTTTGCGGTCCCCCCAGCTGGTAGTTATGGTAATTATAGTGCAGTTACAGTGCGGGTAATGTAACGCGGGTACTGTTATCAGCTTCCAATTAAATAAGCGTTATTTATAGTTTGTATTGTTCAAAAATAATCAGACCTTTAAATTAATTTGAAAATAAGAAGAAGAAATTTTTTTTTTCTATTTTTGGCGAAAATACCTTTAATTTGCAGCAGCTGGTAATGTTTTTTATATACGAGTATACGTTACTATTACTTTGTTAAATGTCCTATCATAATAAAGTCCATAACACATACAAGAAAATCACTGTTGCCTCTATTATGTAATTCTTAGGCTGGTATCCTCATCTACCTATTCTGGAATAAAGGAAAACATGTTGACAGTATTGACCATTACATGCTACTTCATCCCAAAAATCGGCGACTGGAGGAAGCCCTTTCATCTATAGGCATCTTTTTTAACTTGTTCCTTGTGGGACTCAAGATAGATCCTGGTTCGGCATGGCGTGCCGGTAAGAAGCCATTCATCATTGCTGTAACTGGCATATCCATCCCTGCGTTGATACCTTCTTAGCATACTTGTGCATCCACAATAAAATCGGTTATCTGGAGAAAAGCAAGCACGATTTTTTGTTGTTCCTCATAGCTATTATTTGTCATAGCTTCTTGTTTGTTCAAGCGGAGGTGCTATCTGAGCTAGGGCTTCTCAGCAGTGAACTCGGTCGCCTAGCACTATCGGCATCACTCATACAAGATTTTATGCTTTACAGTTCCTTCCCCGTGTTTAACAGCATAACCAAGAGCCGAATTGGCGGGAAGAATGTCGTCATGCATTTGCTTTTCTTTGCCATTATGATCTCTTTTATCATCCTCATAGTTCGTCCATATGCACTGTGGATTGTTGGGAACACGCCTTCGCATGCCCATGTCAGGTATATCATAAGAAACTAGATAATCTATAAATGATTTTTTTCTCTCTCTCAAGTTCTGCAAGGAGAGTGGATAATTATATTTTGAAAAATGTGTTGAGACCACTATTGGATGCGTCCAGTACCTAGTAATTTCTACATATATTGTGCATGTAAACACTTAATTAGTTATTTTTAATCAGAGTTAGTTGCTAATTTTAATATATAATCATAAAATGATCGGATAATTGTGTATTTTTAACATTAAATTAATTAATTCTAACATAAATATTATTCTTGTAGAAAATTATATACTTTCTTTTAACACTTTGTTTCCGTTTGACACATATATTTATAATTCTCAAGACGTGATATGTACGGGAGTGCAATGATGATCACCCATTTGACTTTTATACCATCATCAAAACTGCCTAGAAAATTATGACTATGCTTATTTAGAAGGAAACAGAAAATGTTAAAAGGACTGTAGCTAAGTACTTGCAAGAACAATATTTTTGTTAAAAAATAACTCAGATCAATATATATATATAAAAAAAATACACAGTGACACATGTCATATTTTTCATAATTATATGTAACAAGCAACTAGCTTGCGTTAAACTACTAATTATCTAAGTGTTTAAAAGCACAACTTATATATATGTTAAAAAAATATTAAACTAGATACGTAGGATAAACACAAGGCGGGCATTTAAAAGATGAACAGCTCCTCTCATAACTCTTAAATTTGACCAGATAAAGTGATCTCAAGGAGTTTATCTATTTTGTTACTTTGTATATGTAAGAAAGGAACTTGATTAAATTTATGCTCGTCTTTAGGGAAGTGCACATTACTCTGATCACTATTCTAGTGATCCTGATGGCGCTGGCCAGCGACATAATTGGAGCACAGGACATTGCCGGCCCAGTAATCATGGGTTTGGCAATGCCGAGTGGGCCACCTCTCGGAACTGCTTTGATCAGGCAGCTTGATGATGTCTTTTATTGCTGCCGGGAGTGAAATGGATTGGGCAGCAGCCGGCCAGGAGTTGAGCCATATGGGCTTTGGCTAGGGATGCTCACGCTAATTGCAAGCATCACCAAGGTTGTTACTTTGGCGATTTCAGCTGCTTATTGTGGCTGTCCACTTAAAAACGGAGCACTATTAGGGCTCATCATGAATTTCAAAGGAATTATATATGGAGACATTAATCTTGATCGAGTTCAGGTTAGGCAGAGTATGTGTGCCTGCTTTTTTTTTAACTCATTTTTTAATGTTTCTTCTCTTTTACAAACTATCGTGTTCATGATTTGTTCGTCGTCAACAGGCCATAAGCGGGGCGACTTATACATACCTAATCTTAATCATACTTGCTGTGACATCGATATCTTCTTTTTTGGTCTCGATCTTCTACAAGCCATTGGAAAAGGAATTTATTGTCTATCAGAATGTCAGGGACTTAAAGACCCAATCAGAGCTTCGCATAATTACCAGCTTCTTCAATGACAAGCCTATTGCGTCTTTACTCGACCTTTTTGAGTGGTTGACCTCGTTTAGGGCAAAACATTGCACTTGTGTATATGCTCTCCATCTGACAGAACTAAAAGCGCGTTCTAAATCCAACCTCATCGGCCATCACAAAGGGAAGGACCAAATCGACACAACGGAAATGAATCCCATCCACAACCACTTGGTAACTTTTGCACAGGTAATTACATTTAGAATCTGTGAATAAAGTGACTAAAATCACCTCACTTTATTCCTTATAATATCCTTATGTTTACCGTAGTTTTCAACACGGGGCGGATATAGTAAAATACTACGGGTACTATAAATTTTGTGATTATACATGATTTTCTATATATTTTAGAGTAAAATACTACGAGTACTGTAAAATTAACCGTCATTCGCAGGAGGCAATAGGTCATGTATATATGCAGCTACGTACTCTCAGGAAAAAGAATTTTTAAGTATGATTGACAACATTTATAACTATTATAATGTTAATGATTCTATGTTATCTACTAGATCAATAAAATTATGATTTTTGAAGATAATCAAAACAATTCTCCACTTAATCAATCATTGTTAAGCAGAAAAAGAAAGATAGGGTCACAGTACTGCTGTTCACCTCTATCGTGCCGCAAGAGAACTTGCACCAGGACATCTGCTCACTTATTGTTGAGAGAACGGTTGCATTAGCCATCCTCCCTTTCCCAAGAAAGAACTCAATGACTGATGCAGAAGCCGACCAACGAGAGCGTGGCCTTATCCCGATAGTCCTTGAGCAGGTATTATATGTTGATTAGTGAAGTTGCTATTCCTTTCTATTATAATTTGCATTTTTTAAATATGAGTGATGCAGCTAGCACGCGTTTAAGTAAAACCATTCTTAGATTTATCCATCTTGAATTCTTGATAAATTAAAAAAAATGGCTATCTTGAATTCTCGATACATTAGTGTTTTGGACTAGTTTTTTTAAGGTTCTATTTGCATTTCTGTTTTAAAAATGCCTTTTGGCCTAGAAATTAAGAGTCTTCATGATATGCTCTTGCATTTCTAAGTCGATTCGGGATTACGAGCGAATGGAACTAGTGAGTTTGTGAGAAGTTAATAAGAGAACTCTTCATTCGAAATTCATTATCTGCTAAAATTTATGAAAAATGGAGGAGGTTGGACTCTTCCTTTCTTTTAAAATAATATATTTTTAAGGACAACGGAGCAAATAATTCAATAGTTTCCGAAAAATAACTCTTGCAGCTAAACCCAGAAAATCATAACTGCAGGCACAATGCTCTGTAGGCATAATGGTGTACCACAGCTTGACAAGAATCACACAAACTTTGCAAACTCACCAGTACTCCCACATTGGTGTGCTCTTTATGGGTGGTCCAGATGATCGTGAGGTGGTTGCAATAGCTGGTCACATGGCGTACCACCCATATGTGCACCTTAGCATGTTGTGCTTCCGGATATCGAGCGTTGTTGAGGGCATAGCAAACAATATGGAGGAGATGCATGCTAGAGAGCAAAAGTTGGATGATGAAGTAATTGTTCAATTGCTAGTGGAGAATGTCGGCAATGATCGCATTGCTATTAGAGAGGTCACTATCGATGATCCGGTGCAGATTATTTTGGTCATACGTTCTTTGGGAGATAACTATGATATGTTGATTGTAGGTCGAAGACAGGCACACTCGTCACCATTAGATAATGAGGCATTGGTTGAATGGACTGAGACACCGGAACTTGGTGTGATCCGTGATTTACTTGCCTCGCCAGACTTCAAAACATCCGCAAACATACTTGTTGTGCAACAGCATGGCTCTAGTTGATTTATGATCTCTTTCTCACCATAATATTGTATTTATAATTAAAGCATTATTGTCAAATACTTAAACAGTAAGATGTGCTTAATTAGTTAGTAATAAGATGGATAGAAGCAGTCTTCTTAAATATATATGGTGTTTTGTGCTTTACTATATATCTACTATGAAACCTATATACATACGAGGCTTTGGGGCATCTGTAATTTTAGATTGCAACCTCTTTTTTCATCCCTTGTTTTTTTATGGTCCTTTTTCCAACCCTTGTTAGTTGTTAGTCTTTGGTTGAGAAATATGCTTCGACGTTTCTACTCTTGTCAAATATATTTTTCCAAATTTCCAAATTTTAATACTATGATTCTATTATTTTGCAGCTCCGGTTCCTAATTGCAACAAATTGTTCATGAGCTTCTTTAATTCACAGGTTGAGCTTAACTAGTATCATTTTTACATTAGCACTGCCTTGGCAAATGCAAATCAAAATTAAATTGCTAGTGAAATATAATTCCTTTCCGTGGGAGAGGAACGGAACCCGAAAATAGAGGATGCTCCTTTTTCACGGAGAAGATGAAATTGAGAGATACACAGAAAAGGATAATAATTAATGAAATTTTGAAAAAGGATAATAATTAATGAAATTGAGAGATACACCGAAATCAGTAATCAAGTTGTTTTTTAGCTACTCTACCAGCACACCATGAATCTATAATAGCTTTGCAAGCTGTTGGTAGGGCCACGCACAACACGAGCCTACTGTCTCTATCACGGAACACTGTTGTATTCTTTTTACTATTCCGAATTTCAAAATTTTCAAGAATAATAATTTTATTTCAAAATTTTGATAATTACTCACGAGTTGTAATGACTCGTGTGTAAGAACATATATAAATGCATCGAATTGTGAAAATTACATTTACAATTATGAGTTATGAATAAATGTTGCATTCAGTCTATTTCGTTTTGCATTTATAGTTTTTTTAACATTTTCTGCTATACGTTGACAATATCATATATGAAAAGAATAAATTAAAAAACTCAATTGGAAATACTGCTACCAGCACCGCCATCCAACGAGATAGGTATCCTCTCCTTCGTAACTACAATACAGTTCAATCTAATAGATTTATTTTTGTTGCAATCAACGCCAAAAAAAATTGAATAAAAAAACCTTAATTAGATGCCAACTAGAATGGTTAAAAAAAATTGAATAGAAAACCTTAATTAGAATGTAAAAAAAAAAGCATTTTTAATAGTTAAATAAATAATTAAAATAACAAAATTGGTAACAAAAAAAAGTGAAACAATAACATTTTTTGGTACCAAAAAATGGTGAAAATAGAATTATCCTCTTCTTATCCTCTCGTAAGCATCTGGGCTTCCGTGGTATAAAAAAACAAAAAATAGAGAAAAATGAGAAAAGACGAGTATATAATATTATTTTATTTTCACAGGCAAAAAATATCTTTTTCTTTTGAATTTGGAGAAAATGCTTCAACAATTTGTATAGATATGAAAAAAAAAATTACAAAGAAACCTAGATGGTTGACACTCCACCTCTATGTACACATATGGATACAACTCTATTTACAATCAAATATTATTGTTTTATGTTGGTCAAACGACGGATGAAGGTGTTTTCAAATATAGTCATAAGATAGAACGACGGAAGTAATGCGAGACTTCTAGTAATATTACCTAATTATTGTAACTTTTTAAATGCGAAGTATAATTATTATCACTCTCTCTTTCTTAGATACTTTAATCTTCCTCTATTATTTTTTTAGAATATCATAAAGCTGAATTGCTGGAAAGCTCAATTCTTTAAAAAGTTGGTGCGTTTAGCTGAGACAGAATAGTGCTAATCTGAATTAATAACTATTTCAAACTACTATTCTACGTTTGAATGTGATTAGATTAGCCAAAAAATAACTATTTTTTGTTTGTCTTAACATGCTATTCTACCAACACAATAAAAAAATTAAAAATTAAATTAGCTCACTATCTCAAATTTGAGTTAGCTCACTGTGAAATCCACATACCAGGATAGGGCTGCACAAAAAATTCATAGTTCGTAATTCGATTCGAGTTTGATTCAAAAAAGTTCGTAAAATATTTGATTCGAAATTGAGTTCATTCGAAATTAATTCAACCCAAACTTAGTTCGAAATTAATTCAAACCAAACTCAAATTGGACCTATTTCGTTCGAAATAAGTTCGCAAACCAAACTTAATTCGAAATTAACTCAAACGTGAACCGTTAATTTTCGCTGATAATGAACTTTAATGTTTTATTTATGATAATATTTGATTTGTAATAATAAATATAAAACTTTGGTGATTGTTCTGTATTTCTATTAATATTTAAATTGTACTTTGAATACTTTAGATATTTGAAAACTTTAGTGATGTTGCTCTAGGTGGCTATTTGAAAAACTTTAAATTCTGCGATTGTACTGAACTTTGATAGATTGTACTAAACTTTGGTGTTTGATATAAATTTTGGTATTTGTATGAACTTTGATATAAACTTTGGTGTACTGTGTAATTAAAATTCAGAATGCCTGAGTTTTTATTGAAGTGCTGTAATTTCGAACTATAACCCAACCGTCATAACTCTTAAGTCGTAACAAAGTTCGTAAAAATTCGAAATTAAGTTTGTAAAAAGTTCGATTAGAAATTGAGTTCGTTCGAAATTAATTCAAACCAAACTTAATTCGAAATTAATTCAAACCAAACTCAAACTGAAGGTAAGTTCAATTCGGTTCGGTTCGTTTGCGGCCCTATACCAGGGTAACAAATTCCTAGGCTCACACAAAAAAAAGGCCCCATTTTCATCAATTTTGACCACTGTATTCCCCGTATATGTGCTGAACCAATTACTGCACGATCTATTTGTAAGGTGCGACCATAATTTGAAATACAAGTTTTTTAAGGAACATGCAATGAGAATTAGTACCACACACAAGGAAACTAATACAGGGATCCATATAAAACGCGCATCAAACAAAATAAGTGCTTATTTTGTTTGGCTCTTTGCTTCATACATCACTAAACAAGTCTTATGCTCTACCCTCTCAACAGCAGTTAACTGTGTCAAACACTACAGACAAAATTTTACTGATGCACTTTTCCCCGAGTACCTACACAGCAATTGATTTCTTCATGCAATCCAAGGACGCCCTACAATTTAATGTCACAACACAGCATGTCAGATATTTGGGCAAGGATTGCATACTAGGCCGTCTATTGGTGAAAAATAACCAATTGTTTCTTCTATTTTTCTAAACAAGCAAAAGATGAAAATCTGAAATACCCGGAGTTCACTCTGGGAAACCTCAATAAAAAAAAGGAGCAATACTTACAATAGAGCCTTTTCCATATCCTCATTGGCAGGATCTAATTTAAAGCCATCCAAAAGCACCTGAGACGCTTCTTCATATTTCTTCCAACACCCAAAAAGAAAATGAAAATAAAATACCATAAATACGACAAATAATTTCCTATAGTAAGCCACAGTAAAATAAAAGAGGACCAGCGCTGCTATTGTAATTGTTTTGTGCCTTTCTAACCACAACTTTACTTGAGTGGTTATGGATGAACCAAACAAAGATAACAAACAAAAAAATTCTTGTCTAGTATTCTATGTTACGGGTCCTTCTGGACAAATTAAATCATGAAGTAAAACAATTTCTAGTGATGAGACAATATCAAAGCCATAACAAGGAATAAGACCAAGTAGAAAACACAAAAGTGCAGCCATAATTTTTTATATTAAACTGACTAACCTTTAGTAACATGAAAGCAGCACCAATGCGGTAGTAGGCTTTGGGCCAGTTCGGCCTAAAGTCTTGAGCAATCAGAGCATCCTGCAAAGCAAAATCCCCCTCCATCAGACGAAGCCAACACATACTCCTATTTGCATATATTGCTGCATCTGTTGGTGCTATCTCCCTTGCCTACAACAAGGGAAAGTGGAAACAATACCCGAATAAGAAGTCCAAGACTAGAGAGCGTTGAATATCAATTGACAAAAAATATCAAATATAAAACTATCCAATAACAAACTTACAGCAGTATAGATGTTTATGGCTGCTAAATACTCTCCTTTCCTAAATGCTTGTTCACCTTTAACTTTCAATTCAGCAAACCTCTTCTTTCTCCTAATTTCATGCTAAAGCATGCAAAATAATGAAATGAGAAATCTAAAATAAATCAGGATATAGCATAAGTCACCATACGTAATTGGCATGACTTCATGAAATAATGAAATACTAAATTGACAGAGCATTTAAAATGGATCACCAACCTTTTTCTTAAAAGCGGGAGACTTTACATAATTAATAATTCCTTCAACAGTCCAGTTTGGCACAGTAGGAAGCTGAGATGTCAAAGGAAGAAGCATTTCAACAAATCTCTTTTCACCGCACTCAGCTGCAATTTCTATTGGCAACATTCCATACTACAACAGAAAAATATATCATCAAAAAAGAAGTCACATTACTTTCAGAATACAAAGTTGAAAGAATGTTTTTACAAGAAAAACGTAACTGTTGATATATTGGGGTTAATACACCATTCAATTTTAATAACAAATTGATAACAAGAAACTCACTTCGTTGAGCTCGACTTCACAGGGAATATTGAGGTTAGCCCCAGCTTCCAACAAGCACTTCACTGTCTCAGCTGAATTTGCACTAATTGCAATTGCTAAAGGACAATACAAGTTTACATCTGCAC
Organism: Carex parvula; assembly: GCA_025461045.1. Classification (NCBI taxonomy): domain Eukaryota; kingdom Viridiplantae; phylum Streptophyta; class Magnoliopsida; order Poales; family Cyperaceae; genus Carex; species Carex parvula. The sequence continues at coordinate 914,663 of JAJGRW010001317.1, forward strand.
CAACCTATTAGTTATAAACACAATAAAAAATATCAAGCAAAAGGAGCAATAGTGAGTCCACGACAATAGAAACTCTTCGACAAGTGAAGCTATAATGACTCTAGTGATTATTAAGCTAACCATTTCTAACACAAAAATGCTGGCCTACACCATTTTAAGCTTCATTAGAATTTCCTACAAACTGGGTCCAACAACTCAAAAATGGTTTATTACGAAGAAAAGAAGTCATACCTTACTCAAAAGCTTGGCGCAATCCAAAGAGTTACCAAAGATAGACATGAGAAGTGGAGTAAAGAAATCATGACTGACTTTGTTTATCTGGAAAAAAAAACACAAACTTTATATTAGAAGAATATTAATTAAATAATTAAAATTTCACCTACATATTAGATTTGTACTGCAAGATAATTTAACCAACTTACATCAGCATTGTGCTCCAGTAAGATCTTCACAGCTTTTTTGCGGCCAAAGCGTGCAGCAACATGAAGAGGAGTCCCACGGTAACTTTCAGGATCCACAGGAACTTCTTTGGAGAGCAAGAATTCAATAGACTCGCCATGTCCTGGAGGCGGAACACGAAAAATAAAAGTTAAACATAAATACTAAAAATAACATAAACTGCCATCAACAAGTTTAGTAATTAATCTATATACTAGATCAAGCTTTAAATTTTGGAAAGAAAATTTTATGACAAAAGTGGAAATTCGTTTTTCTCCATATACCGAGATAAACCATCAATCCATTCTCTTTTTTTGAAGGTTGATGGGCAATCCATCAATCCATTCTTATAACTTGTCTTTCTACTTTCCCTATTGTGTGTGTGTGTGTGAACAAAAGATGGAGAGAGAGTGTATGAAAGAGACCGCATTGTGCTGCATAATGCAGAGGCGTGTCGCCTTTTCTACCGGTGCATGCAGGATCAGCTCCACAGTTACAGAGATAAGTCAAAGTGCCAGTTTTCCCTTCCCGTGCAGCATAGGAAAGTGGTGTTCTGCCTGCAATGTATTCATTAATTAAAATTTTATTTTATTTTGGTTTCCCGAATATCTTTTTCATGGTGACCACATAATTAGAACTTGAACACCGTTTCCATGTCATACAAGCTGTTTGTGTGAAATAGCATGTAACAAAAGCATTGCTTGTAGAAACAATAACCTATCTAAGACAAAGAATTTACCAATATCTCATGTTGCTTCAGAATCTACCAAAAAGTAACAACCATAAATAAAAAAAAGGATAAAATAGAAGAGCTTATGAATAAAAAAACAATGAAATAAATCAAAACCTTCATCAGACCGAAAATCTGGATCAAAACCCAATTCCTCAATCAAGTAACGACAAATATCTGTTCTCCCGTAAGATGCTGCAAAATGAAAAGCACCTAGCCCATAGGCATCCTTTGTTATCTCTATGGTCTTCTTGATCCCGTCCCCTTTGTCTAACATATTTGCCATCTCTGCACAGTTGAAATGAAAAAAAAGAAGACAAAATAGAACCCCAGTGAAATAGAACAACTAGTTTCCTTAAAAAAAGTAGCAAACTGTCCAAAGCACACGCCCCCCCCCCCCCCCTCCAACTTCTGCAAAGTCGTAAGAGGGGCTCGAACTCTCAAGGGGTATCTAGCAGTCCTAGGACTTTTTCCTAGCCAACTACGCTACTGCCCCATTCTCTCTCTCTAAAACAAAAACACCCACACATGCCCGCAGACTTCACCGCATGCGTGCGCACGAGCATCTATAATTGTCTTCTCAGTTTCGTTTGAGAAATAAGATGCATAACACCGATGAGGGAGTGTTATTTGAGTATTAGTTACAAAAAGAATTGGGCGAAAAGATAACCTAGGTTATGTTTTTAATTTTTATTTGTTGAAAAAAAAGTTGAAAATACTCTTGACAACTGAGAGTTGCCCCAACGCAGCAGCATCCAAAAGCGTATTTTGCAACTCTTTTCGACTTCCGCCTGAAATTAGAAGAAAACTCACCTTACTCAGATAAAACAAAAATTAAAAAAAGAGCGAGGAGAGAAATTTTGAGGAGTGATGGGGGTGGCGGTCGTACCAGAGAAATCTCGCGCCATTGGATCGAAGAACATTGAGCGGGTTTAGTGGGTAGCGCGAGCAGAAAACGAAATATGAAGTAGATGAAAGTATTTTTTCTGAAGTATGTTCCAGAGAATTCCAGAGAATTCGATTGGGATGTGTTTCGATTGGCACAAGCGAGTCGTACGTGTTTGAGTCGGTCGATATTTTTATTTGATTTTATCGCTAATTTTGTTTGTTTACGAGTTGAAACTAGAAAAACTTTAATCAAGTTAACCTGAATAATTGTAAGCACGAGAAATTTAACCTAATAAAAAAGTTCTAATCAACTAGGTCGAATTTTGAATTAAGTTTGAAATAAACAAGTCACACAAATCATCAATTATATATGGAATTAATTTTTTATATACTCTTAAAACTTTTCCAATTTTTTAAAGAGTTAATTTCTTATTTATCCTTAGAAAGTACTTTATTTTTCTATTTACTCTTGTACTCATCTGATTATATCTAATATATCTCTCAAGTCTTATGTTTCTTTTCTATTTACTCTTTGAGTTAATTACCCACATTTAAACAATTATCTAATTTGTTTTTTCCCACCGTATCTTTACTCTTGCCATGTAACTATATCTTAAGAGAGAATAAAGGAAAAGCATGTTAATGCAAGACTGGTGAGATTTTAGAAGGATCATCTATAGGAAAGAGATCATCGTCCTTGCATGGCCCCGCATGGCAATAATTCAGTCAGAAACAATAGTACTAAGACAAAATCGGTACGAGACATCATTGGGCCAGACAAGAAGGAGACATGGAATTTGCCTCCAGAGCAAGGACCCTTTGGGAGGAGATTCAGCCGGCCGATCCTAACATAATGGATGAGGACCCGGGGCCAGAGCAAATTGGGTTGGGGAATAGAGCCGTAAGCACGGTGGGGGTTACAGAGGACGTGTTGTGTGCTCATACAGTTCAGAGTTGAGTTGATGTAAAAATTTGAGTGGATCAATGAACTGATGAGTTTTGACTTGATGTAAGAAAATATACATTGAGTCAAAATTCAAAGAGAAACACGGTTACTGATTCTTATTTTTGTACCCACGCTATTTTGTCTAATTCAAAAGAAAAATGATCTTTGGAACTCCGTGTAATTTTTTTTTTTCATATATCTTTGTCTATACAATGATGATTATGAAAGACGATTACAAGAATAATTTCATAAAATCAAAATAAGGAGACTGCAAGAGAGAGAAGCGGCGGAGGTGTGTGAAAATCACTACCATAAAAACAAAGGAGCAGAGGTGCAGAGCGGAAAAATAAGGAAGTGCACCGGTCAATAAGAAAGCCGATCAAATTCTTAATAGAGAGGAGAGGGGTATCTTTGTCATTTATTATTTAAATCAGAGATTTAATTATGATAATTACATAGTTATTGTGTAATGGGTAAAAAGGAAAGAGTTTGAAGAGTTGAAAGGTAAATTAGATAAATTCAAATGTTTAGAGTTATATAAGAAATTAGAGAAAATTGTATGGATATACCACAAATTAACCTTTTTTTAAACGTTTACTCTTTATTATATCTAATAAATTCTCAATTCTTTTTACTCTTTTCTATTTGCCCACAAAATTTATGATCTATTGTTTACGAGACTTATATTTATTATTCACACTAGTATTCTTATTTCTTAATACTTCTCTATCTTCTTTCACTCTCTTTCACGCTTCTTTTATATATTTTTTTTTATATTGTTTTATGATTTTAAAATGTAAAATTGAAAATACAGATTTAAATAAAATGAACTTTTATTTTAGTATAAAATGCAAAATAGCTTATCTGGAAGATTTTGATTGGTGATTTTTTTTAAATTTGAGGCGAGCCATCTGCTGCTGACTGCTAGGTTAAAGAGGAAAAAATAATTAGTGAGTTTCGCGTGAATGCCATCTGGACTTTTGATTTAGTTTTTCCTTTATCCTTTTTTATTTACGAAAATATATAATAGAATATTTACTACTAAAGTTTGCATTATTACTATGGATAACTAAATATAATTGTATGTGAATTTCATACAAATATATTTTTTGCATGTTAGTACAAATTAAACTGTATGATTTAAAAATTGTCGATCCATGCAGCTAATAATTTCATGCTGTTAATGTTTCAAAATATTTGTGCAATTAACAACTCTTGTACTTATGCTAACATGTCTTCCGAATATTTCAAAATTCATAACTAAATCATATAATTGTGCAATTCAAATTGCATGAGTTAAAATAATGTGGACCATACAAATGACTCCCCATGAAATAAATTTATTAGACCTTCATACTTCATAGTCATTAGAGAAACAACAGTGAATAGTAAATTAAAATAAGTCTAACAACAAAATGCAGCCAATATTTCTGATAATTTGGTGCTAATTAGGTAACTTTCCAGTACGGATTAATTCTTGTATAATTGATAATTTGATATTGCCCAGTGCAGTACAGACATTTCTACCAGGTATAATAGTTCCAGATGCGATATTGTTCAATACGGAACTGGTACACCGTACCAGATGGAGATGGCATAAGATTTTGGTATCCACTCATTTTTACACTTTTACCAAGAAAAAAGACCTTTACTACTCAACCAAAAGAAATATTTATAAAAGACAATTTTACAAGTAAAAGAAAAAGAAAAAAAGGACAACAATATACACAACAAACAAGTAAAAGAAAAAACGCAGCAAGACATGAAGCTTAGTTATTTACTATTTCCAATTTTCCACCTCTATTTACATTTTTTACCAGAAAAAAAAGGATAAAAAACCTCACACTAACAATTGAGTTCACCTAAACAAACAAAAGCCTAACATGAAAGTGTCCAAAAAACAAATCTATAGCGAGATGTACCCATAAACCCTACCATGAAACCTTTATCAATTTTGACCATTGTTTTCCATGGATGTGGTAAACCAATACAGCACCGTCTATTGATATGATGTGCCCATAATTCACAAATGATGTTATAGCTATAATATAAGGATCTTGATGGATTCGAACCATCATCCCCCTGAAAATTCAGGGACTTTGTCCAAACGATTAAGCTAAAGATCCATTTCAAAAGGCAAAATGATGATTGTACCACCACAATAAATTTCCCTTTTAATTTGAAAAAAAAAATCTTTTCACCTCACAGCAAACAACAAAATTAAATACACTTTTCTTCGTCAAAGGACGACAATAACATTAATTCCAGAAAAAAAAAAAGGATAAAACAAACTTCATATAACCACTGACGATAATCTAATTAAACACACAAAACCCTATTATTAAACCAGACCCAATAAATAACAAGGTCCAGACATTAAACCCAAGATCCCTAGAAAGTGAGAAATAAACAGCAACAGTTGAACTCTGAAGCACAAAGACAAAACTCTGACGCGGGAAACCAAGAAACTAATAATTGATCTCTATAAACACGCAGATCATAAGAATTTTGGTGCTCTTTTGTAATTATTCACATCCGAAGAGTAACTAGCAGTAATCATTTATCCAACAAATCACATTCAAACAAAACATCAGTGAATGAAATAGAGATAGAAAAAATAAAAGCAGAAATTCATAGGTAGCCAGGTAGGCAAACAACAAACAACAACAAATGAAGAAAAATTACATCTAAATATAAAAGTAGAGACGCAAACTTTAATACTGAGTTACTGACGTTATTCCATACTCTTTTTTAACAATTTAAACAAAAAAAGGGAAAAATCTTTACAAGCTCGAATAGGATGAACAACCAGACGCAATAACTGAAACATAGAACTATCCCTGATCAGCTAACGCTTGTCCTACGATACCCAAGAAACTAACACGGACAGGGATTCAGAAGCAGAATTTTAGTAATCCAAATTTTAAACCAGATTATGAACCCAAGATCCTAACACGAACAGCAAAGCTCTGGAGTTCAGATTCTAAACTCTGACTCAAGAAACCAAGAAACTATAAATTTGATCTTTATAAAACACGCAGAGCAGATCTTTTAGCGCTCTTTTGTAATTTTTCACATCCAAAGAGTAACTAACCATAATCAATTTATCCAACAAATCGCATCAAATAAAGAATCAGTGATCAAAATAGAAATAAACGAAGAAGAAATAAAAGAAGAAAAGTAAAAGAAGAGATATGTAGCTAGGCAAACAGCAACATGAAATAAAAGAAATCACATCCAAATAATAAAGCAGAGACCCAAACATTAATTACCGACATTATTTCATACACCTTTAAACAATATAAACTAAAAAAGGAAAAAAAAAAGAAAGAAACTGTACAGACTCAAGAACTCTGAACATCCAGACAGACCAATAAACGAAAACAAGAACTACCCTTGAACACTCGACGACTGACAACAAAGCCCAAGAATGGCAATAAATAAACTTAAAACCTAATTGGAACCACAGGATACCCAGAAACTAACAAGAAACACAGACTGTGAACTCCCGGCCTAAGCATGGAATGGAATTCAACAAAACCAAGAAAGCGACACGACCAACAGATCGAATTCGGAACTCAGAAACGAGACTAGATTTGCTCCTAAATGCCACAGCGATGACCTACAGGTGGTCTATGTACCACACTGTAACCCAAATGCCGTAGCGGTAGCTAAACCGCCATACCGGCACCCAGACATGATAACGCCAGCTGTACAGCATGCCCGGATCGGACTCGCAGTGCCCCATCCCCCCGGCGGTGATTGCCGGCTTCGTAACCTCCTTGAGGCGCGCCTCCCGTTTGATCTCTGTTTGTCGAACCACCCTCTCAGGCTTCCTCCGGCGTACTTCTCTCTCACGCTGGGATTGCTCCCTGTTGCGCCCCCTGCTTAGACGCGCCATGTTTTAATTTGTTGGTTTCTTGGTTGGTGTTGGGAGCGGGAAGACAAAGATTTGACAAGTAGAGAGATGATTTGGCGCTCGCGTGGGAGGGAAGTGATTAGGGTTTATAATTCATATCCAGTGCAATATAATGAGATCTCACTCGTCCGCTTTAATCTGGCACGAAATCAAAGCAGACCCATCTAATTAAACACGAATTGATTTGTGTAGCCCGGCCGGCTGTGACCTGTGAGTATTCTACACTGTCAGGGGATAGTGATACTCTCTCGTCGATCCGTGCGCTCTTGAGATCGGTGACGTGGCCTGCCAGATTAGCCTTTGAGCGACGGAAGCCGGTAAGGCAAGGGACTCAGTCTGGAGTTTTGAGCTGATTCTTGATTGTTAGGCTTTGATCGACCATTTCAAGGGCCTAAATGAACATTTTTTTAATATTTAAGGGCCCTTCCCTGATGTTCATCAATCTTGACAACGAGTACTGCTCATTTTTAACATAGTTCATTTGAAAGATTCGAACGGAATTAATTATATACAATTCCAAATGTCATATAAATGGATGTTATTTGCCATTATTAGCTACATCACCATCTGGTGATATCTTACTGAAAAAAAGTGTATACTGACTCTGATAGGTCCATATGCCAATGGCCCTTAAAAAGTCCAGGCCTGGTCCAATAAAGCACTCCCAGATTTAAATACACAAAAGGATGGCCCAAAATAGAACAAAACAAAATAGGCCCCTCCCCCTACAGAAAACAGGCCACAACCCAAAAACAGCTCGGGATTCGGACCCCCTCCAGGGGCCAGCCCGAGGTTAAAAACAGCCAGGGATTCGGACCCCCTCCCGGAGCCAGCCCGAGGTTAAAAGCGCCCGGGATTCGGACCCCCTCCCGGGGCCAGCCCGAGGTCAAAAGCAGCCCGGGATTCGGACCCCCTCCCGGGGCCAGCCCGAGGTTAAAGATGACCCGAGATCCGGACCCCCTCTCAGGGCCAGCTCGGGTCCAAACAAAACAAGGCTCAAAGCCTAACAAGCCGAACAACCAGAGAAAGCCGACCCACGGCCTCACTGATTCGGCTTGTGACAGATTATGCGGATACTATCGCCTATTATGCGGGCGCCCTCAACAGTATGCGGGCCTTCATCATTAATGCTGACAAGACCCCGCTACAGTAGGGCGCCCCCTATTTAAGGCAGAGAACCCCTCAGAAAAGGGGGACGGCATGAACCGCTTTAGTCACACTCATTACAACCAGAGGAGGTATTAAAAAGGGTTAGAGCGTTAATACCCCTCCGACACCCCGCGTGTCCACCCTCTCGGCCCGTTTCTCTTGAACCGGGACGAGTTAAACATTCAGCCACCGGCCTTTGCACGGCCTGCTCCCCAGGGACAGGACGCGCTAGCACCTTACTGGACCGAGTCCAAGTACGGCCCGGCCTCTCGGGAAGGGACGTATCAACCACCGTGGGGCCCCCAGCCTCAACTGAGCCAGATGACTTCCGCAACCAAACAACAGACGTGGGCAAGCCCACCCCCGAGGAGATTGCTCGGCGGGCGGAACTATCTAACCGAAGAACTGAGAATGTGAAACCCCTGACCAACCTAACCTCGGGCCTGAAATCCAAAGAACCCTCGAAGAAAACTCCCCAAGGTGACCCGAGCGTGGGGGCAACGAGTAAAAACCCCCTCGGCAAGGTGAACCAGAAGACCTCCAGCCCAATTGTCCCTCCGACCCCCTCTTTGGGCATGCCGCTCGAAGGGGTACCAATCACCCAACCCGGGATGGGCTTGGAGTCCCTCGGAGTTTCCACACCAATTATGAGACCGATCGACTCGACTATTGTCACTGCCAGGCCACTGGGCCGATCGGGTCGACCCCCCAAAATACCCAAAGCCAGATGATCTACGCCCAATACCATTCTCCGTATGTTCCACAGTATGTATATCCACCTCCCTACAACTATCCTCCGTACCCGCAATATGCTTCTCCATATCCACAGTACCCGGCCACCCCCTTAGCGCACTACCCTCCACAAGCTGATCCTAACCTGTCATACCATCCCCAAACTCCCACCTCAGCTCCCGGGGTACAAATGATTCATCCCCCGCCGCCTGTAGTACAGCTAATCCAAACCGGACCTGGGTCGAATAATCCAGAGCCTGGTCCGCACGATACAGAGCGTGGCTCTGACAATCCCGACCCCGACCTTGAGACTCTTGTTGGTGAGGGGGAGACGAGACAGGATGGTGGACCGAGACGGAGGCTATCTTTCGGAACTGAACAGGGAGAAAGCGAAGGCTCGTCTGCGGCGGCCAGCTCGAGAAGGAGTGCTGGTCGGGCGAGAACAGAGCGAACACGAGAAGGCCTCGGGAAACAGACCGAGGAACAGTCTCACCACTCGAGGAAGGACGATCAGTCTCGTCACTCGAGGAAGGACTATCATTCCCATCATTCGCGGGAAGAGCGTCGCAGGACGTCACCTAAAAATCGGCGAAGGGCACGCACCACAACAGAGGCCGCAGGAGTAGATATGGCAACGATAAATGCAATGATTAAAAAGGGGGTGGAGAAAGGGATAGCCGAAAGAGAAAGAAAGAGAGCAGGGACCCGTTCCGGGTCGACGAATATTTTGGAAGGACCATTAGCTCCGGAACTTTACAAGGCCCCCATGGGTGACTTCAAATACCCCACTGGCCTTCCCTGTTTCCAAGGTAGCGGAGATGTTCAGGACTCGCAGAACTTTGTGTACGGGTTCTATGAGAGGTTACGACTGCATGGGGCCTTGGATGCCGTCGCGTGTCGCATTTTTACCACTTGCCTCACTGGAGAGGCGTGGGAATGGTACATGAGATTGAAGCAAGGATCGATAAGAACCTTTGACCAACTAGCGAGAGCCTTTTTGGCCCGCTACGATATGCTTCGACCTCCGCGCGCCACCTGTGATTCCCTCCTGAAGTGCGTTCAAGGACCCCAAGAGACAACTCGGACCTTTGTAAATAGGTTCGTAAAGGCCTCTAGGGAGGTCTGAAACTACAGTGAGGACATCGCCCTAGCAGCTGTACAGAATGGACTTTGGCAAGGAGGACCAGGTACCCTCCGGTATGATGCCCGAAAGAGAGAATTTAAGAGCTTACCGGAGTTCTTGGCTTTTGCTGAAGGGTACATTCGGGCTGAAGAGGATGCTGTCCAGTTCGCTAGGCCGCGGTCCAGATCACCAAAACAACAGCAGCGTGACCGACAGCCTAGTGGCGGTCTGTCTCGAAGGCGAGAACCACCAAAAAAAAATACCCAGCCTGCGCCACAGGAAGAACGGCGCGAAGATGGTAGGGAGGGCTACCGACCTCACTATGTGCGGTATGCCCCTTTTGTCAAGAAGAGAAGCGAGATGTACCATGTCATAAAAGACATGCCCGACGTCCCAAGGCCGCTGCGCAAGGGCATCTTTGAGAAGAAAGACGAAGCTGTAAGGTGTTTTTTCCACCGCTTCAATGGGCACTCTACGGGAGATTGCCTACAGCTGAAGGACGTGTTAGAAAAATTGGCTAGGGAAGGAAAACTGATCGAGTATATCAAGCCGGAATTCTTCAAAAAGTTCACAAGGGAGTACAGTGGGGAAGCCGAATACAAAAAGAAGGCCTCCTACCGGGATGAGTACAAGGGGCCTAGGTACATAGGACCAAAGCCCGAAGAAGGCAAAGAAAAAGGGCCGGGAACATCCGGCAGGCAGCCAAGTGTAGAAATCAATGTTATTAGTGGGGGGCATGAGGTGGTGGCCCATGGGAAACATAATCGAAGCGCCACCAAGCCGTACCCTACCATACTGAACGTTGAAAGACCCCTTGAGAGGAAGAGGCCCCGGATAGATGAAGCCATATACTTTTCCGAGAAAGACTTCGGCACCATTGCATGGCCCCATGATGATCCCGTAGTGCTAAGGCTCAAAATAGAGGAGTTCGGCGTAAAGAGAATCCTCGTGGATACGGGAAGTTCGGCCGACATCTTATACTTCTCGGCTTTCGAAAAGATGGGGATACAGCTTGAGAAGTCCCAGAAGAAGGTGACACCGCTAGTGGGATTCACTGGCGACTCCCTCCGCCCCAAAGGGATCGCCCAGCTGAAAGTAGCGTTTGGGTCTTCGCCTCGCACCACTGAAGTCATGGTGGACTTCCTTGTAGTGGATGCACCTTCCGCCTACAACGCAATCCTTGGCAGAGGCACCCTGAACAAAATCGGAGCCATAGTATCTTCCCCCCACTTAAAGATCAAATTCCCTACCAGCCACGGGGTGGGAGAAGAATGTGGACAACAACAGACGGCCCGAGAATGCTACCAAACTTCCCTCGAGGGGCGAGGAGGAGTGGTCCATCAAGTGGACACGAAAGCGGGGGTGAGATCAAGTCTCACTGGCCCGCGCTTGCGAGCCAGCCCATAATTCCTACCCCCGCATACATCCATGGCCTTGGACCCTACCGATAGAGGAGAGTTGAATACACCTATTGAGCCAGCCGACGAGGTCGATCAGGTCGACCTCGGCGACGGCAGATTTTTGAACATTGGCAAGGCAGTTCAAGGAAGAGCAAGGGAGAAATTGGTTGATTTCCTCCGGGAAAGCCAGGCAGTGTTTTCATGGACCGCCGCAGACATGCCCGGGATCCCAGGATCTATAGCGGAACACCGTTTACACATCAAACCGGGCGCAAAGCCTGTGGCACAAAGAGAAGGAACATGGGAGCCGAGAGGCGTTCGGCAGTTAAGGCAGAGGTAACCAAGTTACTAGAAGCCGGTTTTATCAGAAATGTGACTTGTCCGGAGTGGTTGGCGAACCCCGTGCTGGTGAGAAAGGCGAACGGGGATTAGAGAATGTGTATCGATTACACTGACCTGAACAAGGCGTGCCCTATGGACCCTTTCCCTTTGCCAAAGATCGACCAACTGGTAGATTCCACCTCCGGACACGCGTTCCTCAGCTTCATGGATGCGTTCTCGGGATACAACCAGATCAGGATGTGCCCAGAAGATGAAGTCAAGACGGCTTTCACAACTCACTCCGGGTTATACTGTTACCGAGTGATGTCTTTTGGGCTGAAGAATGCGGGGGCTACTTTCCAGAGAATGGTGAATAAGGTGTTCCACGAGCAGATAGGTCGGAATGTGGAAGCTTACGTAGATGATCTTCTAGTGAAGAGCATGTCCGACCTGGATCACGTTGAAGACTTGCACGAGACCTTCACGACACTCAATCAGGCTGACATGAAGCTCAATCCCAAGAAGAGCTTCTTCGGTCTTACGGGAGGAAAGTTCCTCAGATTTATGGTATCCATGAGAGGCATAGAGATACATCCCTCCAAGTCGCAGGCCATTCTCGATATGAAACCCCCCCGAAACCTCAAGGAGCTTCAGTTGCTCACGGGCTGACTTGCAGCGCTGAACCGATTTATCGCCAGATCCGGCGATGTCTGCTTCCCCTTCTTCAAAGCCATGCGCAAATCCTCCAAATTTGAGTGGACCGAGGAATGTGCGGTAGCATCGATAAAGTGAAAGAGTACCTAGCCAGTCCACCTTGCCTCAGCCGACCTATGGATGGGGACACGCTAGTCGTATACCTGGCCACAACCAACCACGCGGTTAGTGCCGCGTTAGTACTAGAAGAGGGACGGGAGCAAAAACCCATATATTTTGTGTCGCATGTACTCCGAGATGCCGAGACCCGATACACACAGATGGAGAAGGCGGCCTATGCCCTTATAATCGCGGCCAGGAAACTGAGACCATACTTCCAGTCCCACCCGATCAAGGTGTATACCGGAGTACCCTGAAGAAGGCCTTCGCGAACTTTGATTCCTCGGGCCGCATGCTGGCTTGGGCACTCGAATTAACAGAATTCGACGTCACCTTCCACCCCCAAAACGCGATCAAGTCACAAGTATTTGCGGATTTTATCGCAGAGTACTCAGGAGCCCCTGAAGAATTGGATGGCAAGTGGACGCTTTACGTCGACGGAGCCTCCTCCTATCAGGGAGCAGGAGCAGGAATAGCTCTCACGGGTCCCCTGGGAGAAACACTCAACTACGCACTCCACTTCCAGTTCCCTGTAACTAATAATACTGCTGAGTACGAGGCCATGATAGCAGGCCTCAAGTTAGCCACGGGACTGGGAGCCCGACAAGTCCATCTCCATAGTGATTCCGAACTTGCGGTCAGGCAAATCAATGAGGAATGCCGTGTACATGACGACCGATTGCGACGATACCGAGAGCAGTTCCATTCCTTGAAAGGACAGTTCGATAGGGTGATAATAGAGCATGTGTCTAGAAACCAGAACTGTCAGGCAGATGCCCTCTCCAAACTAGGGGCAGCAGGAAACCTCGACAAGGACCGCCCCGTGATAGTAATGGATATTCCCGAGTCGAGTATCTCGGAAGGCGTGAAGGAAGCTTACGTTATTAATGAGCCCGAAGATACCTGGTACGCTCCCATGTGGGCATACCTCACCTCGGGGACCTTACCTGAGGACCCACTGGCGTCCAGGAGACTGAAGAAGATTGCCCCTTTGTACTCGATATACAACCACCAGTTGTACAAAAGATGATATGCCCGGCCATGGCTTAAGTGCATCGGAGAAAAAGACGCCCGGACAATGTTAGAGGAAGTCCACGAGGGACTCTGCGGCAGCCATCAGGGAGCCAAGACTTTAGCAAAAAGAATCCTCCGCGCAGGATACTATTGGCCCACGGTGCAGCAAGATGCGGCCGATATGGCGCGAAAGTGCGAAAGGTGCCAATATCACTGTCGATTATCCAGCGTCCCGGGCTACGACATGATCACTATCTCGGGAGCCTGGCCCTTTGATCTCTGGGGGATCGACATCCTTGGGCCTTTTCCCATGGCTGTCCAACAACAAAAATGGATCATAGTGGCCGTGGAATACTTTACAAAATGGGTTGAGGCCAAGGCATTAGCCCACATCACGGCGGAGGCCGCCAAAAATTTTATATGGCGAAATATCGTGTGCCGTTTTGGCATCCCGCACGCGTTGATCTCCGACAACGGCATGCAGTTCAACTCGGACGTTACCATGTCTTTCCTAGAGAAGCTAGGTATTCGCAGCAACTTCACTTCGGTTAGCCACCCCGCTAGCAATGGTCTGGCCGAAGTCACTAACAGGACCATTCTTGATGGATTGAGAAAGAAGGTGGCCTCCAACAGGAAAAATTGGCTCGACAAACTAGACGAGATCCTTTGGGCATACAGAACCACTCCCCGCGAGGCTACCCAACAAACAGCATACTCCCTAGTATATGGCATGGAGGCCGTCACACCTCTCGAACTCATTGCACCTTCCCTGCGGATGACGGCCTATTCCTCATAAGACAACCCCGAAGCACGAGCAGTTGAGCTCGAGCTAGTACAAGAACTCTGAGATAAAGCCCGTGTTCGGACCACGGAATACCAGTGAAGGGTGAAACGCACCTTCGACAAACGCGTGTCGCCCCGGGCATTCGAACCAGGCGACCTGGTGTTAAGAAAGATCGAAGCTACCGGGCAGCATATTGGTAAGCTTCAACCTAATTGGGAAGGCCCCTTCCGGGTAATTCGCGCCTGCGGCAAAGGAGCTTACGAGCTCGAGGGTCCCGATGGACGGATGCTCGCCAGACCTTGGAACGTTGTCCACCTTCGAAGATTTTATGTTTAAAAAAAAAAAAGGAGAGAGGGGAAGAACAGGTATAGCAGCGGACATACCGTCTGCCAAAATGTAATTATTCTCTTGTATCTTTTGGACCAGGCTGCATGGGAATGCCCGTGTATGGTCAAGGGCGTCGGTGCGATATTATAAGCACGGCCCGACGGCTCGTACGTTTGGATCAACACGGGAATGCCCGTGTATGGTCAAGGGTGCCTGTGCGATGTTATAAGCACGGCCCTGGTGTGCGATGTTTGACTAACAAATTCGGGACCCGACGACACAAAATTGCCATCGGGATCACCTCACAAAACAACTGATTATCACAAGGGCAAACAAAGCCTGCGGGCAATAAATGCCCCTATATACATTTTTTTTTATTGCGTTAAGAGGATAAACGAAAGCCTAATGGGCAACGAACGCCTCCGCAATAAAACAACAACACTTCTCATAACAAAAGGATAAAAAGCCTACGGGCGACATATGTCTTAACCAACAGAACCGGAAACTACTACACTAACTTCAGACCAAAGGCCCTTGAGCATAAAACAGCCCGAAGCAACTTTTCCGTAACAGCGAGCGTGCGCTAGTCGTGCAAAGTACGAACGAATACTCTGAAAAGATGACGAGTACACACGATGCGCCTCGCGAGGAAAATTCGCGCTAGTCTCGGGCCAAAAGACCTGAAGCACGAAGCAGCAAAATAATTCTCTAAGGCGATACAGGCGAGAGTCACAGAAGTGTGAATAAAAGCTCTGCAAAGAGCAACAAATACACGTGACTCTCGAACATGGCAATACAGGCATGAGTCACAAAAGTGTGAACGAAAACTCTGCAAAGAGCAACGAATACACATGACTCGCGAAAACAAAAGGGACAGTTATGCAAAAAGCGAACGAAAATCCCAAAAGGATAACGAATGCGCATAACTCTGCTTTGGAGAGATAATAACGGAAACCCGTGGGGTAACGAAAAAATCTCCCCGAGGATCCCGACGCACAGCGTAAACGAAAGCCCGACGGGGCAACGAACACGCACAAAACCGGATAAAACATTCCGCCATTCCGCAAAGACAACGAGCTTGCCTATGCAATAGGTACAAACGAAAGTCTTGCGGGATAAGCAGGAATAATCTACCGGCCTCGCGAGACAACAAGTAGGCATGGCAACATGTCCGAACAAAAGTCTCGCAGGAATAATCTACCGGCCTCGCGAGACAACAAGTAGGCATGGCAACATGTCCGAACAAAAGTCTCGCAGGAATAATCTACCGGCCTCGCGAGACAACAAGTAGGCATGGCAACATGTCCGAACAAAAGTCTCGCAGGAATAATCTACCGGCCTCGCGAGACAACAAGTAGGCATGACAACATGTCCGAACAAAAAGTCTCGCAGGAATAATCTACCAGCCTCGCGGGACAATATGTAGGCATGACAACATGTCCGAACAAAAAGTCTCGCAGGAATAATCTACTGGCCTCACGAGACAAACAAGTCGGCATAATTACATGTCTGAACAAAAAGTCTCGCAAGAATGTACCTACCGGCCTCAAGATGCAGAGGGCAAGCCCTTCGGGGCAATGCGCAATGATACAGCACGCAATGCGAATAACCCGCAAGCAGGCATCTCCGCGAGACGAGCCATAGGAAAAAGGGACCGAGAGCCTCACCTACTTCGGGAAGTCGCGGAAGCACGCCTCACAAGGTAAGAAAACTGTCTATTCTTTTGCATCTGCGGTATAACGCGTATAAGAAAAGTATCCCGAGTACCCCGAACCTAAGAAAAGAACCGACAGACACATCGCTGGGTAATGCAAAGTGACGCGAATAAAGTATCGCCCGCTATCGCAGTTCAAACAAAGGCGAGGCCGTTCGATGAGAACGTTCCGCCACCCCGAACCTATACGGCCATAAGGCTTATGTCACAATAATCATATGTCAAAGTAAGAAGAAAATATAAACATAAATATTGTCAAGTCAACTGTTATCTCGGGTGGCTGAGGAACATCCCTCAGTAAACCACCCGAGCAAAAACATACAACAAGTTCTGTTAAAACCTCCACATCTTGGAGGGTTCCTCACACCAAATACGCTCAAATAAAGATAAAAGAAAACAAAGAAGGATGTGCCCCGTCCATCCAACCACGACATGCCTACTCGTCTTTGTCCTGCAACAAATGAAATAATGTCGGGTGACTATTCAGATTAAACCTTGTGTCACGATATATGTATAAAGAGAAAAGAGTTATACCTGGTTCACTTTGAGGTTATCTGAAGGGTCGTCTCCCGGCTCTTGACTGTAATCTACCTTGTCAAGCGACGTCTCCCCTTCGACAGTACTCGAGACGGTCTCTTGAACCGTAGGACCCTCGCTGCCTTCTGCATGGTCTTGAGGAGACTGCGGCGGCGTATCCTCTCTGTCCAAATGATGAGGCCACGGCGCAACCTTGCGCCAAGTATGAAAAGGCATCTTGGGCACACAGCTCACCAGATTCATGCTCGGAAGAACGAGCCCCATCGGGGCGAAGCAGCCCTATCCCACTCGTATCCTATCAGACCTTGGGGGGCCCCGTCTTCGTCCGCCACTGGCATATACCCGAGGTCCTCAGGGGCGAAAGGATAGATACCGGCCAAAATGGATAACTCCGTATAAACTTGCTTTTTTATCATTCCTATTAACGACAACATTGCAGCAAGCTTAAAGGGGTCACTAACCAGGAACTCTCGAATCACCTCCCTTTCATGATCAAGATGCTCCGCTTGCGAGTTCTTGATCGCGAGCAAGGCTTGGGATAGCTGCTCACGCACGAGTGTCAACTCCTGAGCCTGTTCCTCCCTTGTTCGCTTCAGCTCCTTTACCTCCGCTTCGCTGTCGACAAGCTTAGCCACGGCCTCCTCGAGCATCTCAGTGCTCCTTTTAGCGCAGTTTTCGCTTTCCTCTACCGCGCGGGTCTTCGAGTCAACCTCGGTCCTTAGCTTCTCGACCTCTTCACCGCTGCCAACCACCGAGCCTCGAAACTTTTGGTAGTCGTCACTCAAAGACTTATACTTCTCCATCCAATAATCCCTCTCCACAATGGCCGCCGTCAAATCCCCCGGCTCAACAGGAGAGTTCGCCGCTGTCAGGTTCTTTGCAGACATTGCCTCCGTGGCACGAGCAAACAGGCAGCCTATCTCGAAAAGACGACCCACCGCATCCAACATCATGCCAACCCCGCGCTTCTGAATAAGCCGACCCAAATAAGGGGGCTCCAAGGCGCGGAAGGCCTCCCTATAATACACCCCGCTCTCCGGGGGCCGGTCATTAGCGCTGCGCATCTTAGCTAGGTGAGGGAAAAAGGCGAGGCACCCGTCCGCCTGATTTAACAGGAAGGGAGTCTTACATATGGTCCCTACCCCAACATTGCCCGGAAGACCAACCTTGCGAGACCCCTCGGACGGAGTAGGTACCGTCTAAGGGGAAGCAGTCGTGCTCGAACTCCCACCTCCACCTGGCCCCCCAGTTGATGCCGGAACTTCTTGAGCTAACACGACTGAAGCCGCACCCGAAGGGGGGACTGCTACTTCCGACAAGGGGGTAGTGGCGACGTCCCTCGGGCTCGGGGCTAAAGGTGGCCGCGTCACATTCCTTTTCTTATTTGTGGTTGGCCCGTTCCCTTTGACGTCACGATCAATCTCGTGCGTCGCCCTCCGCTTCCTCAACTCCGCACCCCCGGCCCCCTTCTTGACCGCACGCTCCTCAACACCAGCAGGCGGTTGAGCAGGAGCCACCCTGACTGCTGGTGACCCAGAATACAGCCCCCCTACCTACGGACAGACCAACTCGGGGATCGCCTTCAGCCCGTTAAAGGTGAAATCCATTAAGCCAAACCCTACATCAAAAATATGAACTCAGGGGTCATATATATATCGGGAAACAGTTAAGAATCTCTATTAAAGAAATGTATAGGCGCGAAAACTACCTTGCGACAACTCCTCAATAACCTCGACATCCCGTTCATCAGCAGCGCTCATCTCGAAGTCACTCATCTCGGGCTTCCCCTCCCACGAACTATCATTCCCAACCTTCTTAATCTGTCGCCATGAGCGACGAATACCTTGTAACGACTCAACCTCCTCGGGCTCAGTCAAATACACCCAGCCCCTATTCCAGCTATCAATTTTACTCATGATTTTCTTATACGTCTCATAGTCGAAAATCTCCGGTGCGCCAGTTCTCCTCCTCACAGTGACAAAATCCGATGAAGCCACACACAGACTAAAATAATGTGCAAACAAGGCCATACTGGGCCGTAACTCTTTAAAGTAAACCCGAAATTCATCGAATAGCTTCTCGAAACTGACAAGATAGCACCATCCCACACTCGTCAATTGAGCAGGGGTTATATCCAGCGCCTTCAAAAAAGTAACCTGGAATGGGGTCAAAGGCAACTGGAAACCGCATCGGGGCATCTTCCAGTAAATACAGAGCCCTTTTTCGTCATCGTGGGCTCGATCGTCCGCTTGCGGCAACAAGAACTTTAACTGGTCCAAAGTAATGCGACCTCTTGCGTCCTTTTTTACGAGCTCGCCGTAGAAAACATCAACCCACCAACTCTGACTGCGACAACCCGTCGCTGATGGGAACAGAAGACTAACTTCCACAAATTACGCATCACGCGCGTGCCGGAGGCGCCTCATCTTCAATGAGGAGAGCTCCTGAGAGTTCTTTTTCTTCTTGGATGCCTGCGAGGGCGCTGAAACTGACGCCTCCCGGGAAGACCCCTGGCGATCATGCACCTCGGCTTCCTCCAGCTCCATATCTTCCTCCACTGAGCGACTCTCACTTTTGCTGGAAGAGTAGTACGAGGGATCAGTCTTCTCCAATGGGACTCGTTCCCGAACTATCTTTTTCTTCCCTCCCATCGTCGCTGACTGCAAAGGTAAGTTAATAAGATTGTCAGGAACGGGAGACATTACCGAAGGCACTATCCTCTTACCCGACTCAGCGAAAGCCCTTTCTAAGGCCACTCTCGACTTTCCGGCGCCTTTACCCTCCAGCCCATGATCCCACATAGCCGGATCGCTCCAATCGACGGGCTCGTCGGGAGAATCTGGTTCCGCTGCAGCCTTATCCACGGAGGATTCCGGTTGTGCCGCTTTCCAATCAACGGACGACTCCGGGTCTATATCATCCCAATCCACGGCCACCTCCCAATCAAAAAAATCCCCTTCTGAACCCGAGTTAACTTCCCCCCCGACATCTAAAGGAATTCGTTCAGAAACTACCTTACAAGACGACCGTTGGACCTCAAGGGTAGAACAGCACCTCTCACACCACGCTAAGAGCTCGGTACTTGTAATAGTACCAAGCGGCACACCGCTAGTGCGGCTAGAATCCTCTCCTTAAAAATAAACCCTACGCCTTTGGTGAAAACACTGACTTATTGATTCTCGATATCGATCAAGACACCAGAGCCCGAACGTAACGTTTGCGACAATGGTACTTACGGTTCGCGAGCGACACTCCTGCGAGGTGTTCGTGCAGTCGTCCCCGCCAATTGTCCTTACAAGCGAGAGCGATGAGCGAGAATACCCCGATAATGGAACTTGCTGAAAACGGATATACGCTCGGGCCCGCCTCTCTTTATATAGGGCCCCCGTAAAGAGCCGTAAAAATCAGCGCCAATCTCAAGGAAGATCCTTCGACACGTGTCTCGCGTCCCTTCGACTAGTCGCTTCAAAAAACCTAAAACATCGCGTCGCTTCAGCCCCTTGGCGCCAAATTCAGGAGTAATATTAAACCATCACGTCTCTTCGGCTTCGTCTGTACAAAATCCCATAGGACGTAGATCCCCTACAATCTTGAAGTATGCGCCCCGCGAAACGTTAACCTCGCGCCGTTCCGAAGAATCAATCTTGACCCTATACTAGGATCATCGTTTACCCGAAGTAACGAGCGGTACGATCAAAATTGCAGTGGATCCTGCTGACGCAAGCAGGGCTGAGCATTTATAACGGTCTGACACATGCATTTATTACGCCCACAGTCACCCCCGCTATATATATATATATACATACGGACAGCCCGTACCTATCCAGATCACATTCATTTAACAAAGAACTTCGATACCATGGCACCAAAACCATCCGATAGTCGCGGCAAGAAACCCCTCGACAAAGGCCAACCTAGCAATCCAAGGCCAAGGCGCCCGACTAGTGTCCGAGACCTACCCCCTCAAGTCCGCACCAACTGGTTCCGTTTCTTCCCGAGACGTAACCTTGACCGGATGCTGTCAAGCCCCAATCGTAAGCTCCAGAACTTCATCGAGTACCTGGTCGACGTGGAAGTACGCTCCTATGAGCACTGTCCCTGTTGCCCGAAGTCTCGCCGCAATGCACCACCACCCGCACCACCACAATGCTCCCCACCCAAGCCGATAATCCGCCACACCTGCCCCGCGTGTGGAAAGACAGGCAACCGATCGGAGATGCCCAGATCCCACCGATGCCGGCAGAGGTTCCACCAAGCCTGCCAACCCGAGGAGACCCACTACCTGTTCCCCATCCCGGGTCTAGAGAGCTGGCATTGCGACGAATGTACCGCCATCCTCAACTCCCTGGATGACATGAACGAAGATAGCAATGAAGACGACGACCAGGACGGTGACAAGAATAGCCCGCAATACCACCCCACTAGGTCCGGCGACACCGACCCCGAAGAGGAATCCTCCACAGACGGCGACTTCAGCGATTGATGCATTACGCGAAGTCGCCCAACCCGCCTCGCCGGATATTTACTACTCTTTCTTTTGTTTCTCGACATAGGGATAGGATTTTTGTTATATGATGACCCCGCGAACAACTCTTTTTGAGAAGGAAAACTCTGTAAACCACCTGACATTACCGGTAGTTATAATCTTTTCTACTTCGCAAAGTTTCTAAAACATATTTCGTGTAATGACGCGCTAAGGCAGAACATTAAATACACATCGCCTATATTTACAATCCCGTCGCAACAAAATAGCGCACTGTATCACAATGCAAATTTACCATATCGCTAACCAGTGGGCGCCGTCTCCCTCATGACCTTTCGGTCCCAGGAGGATCCCGAAACAAAAACGGACATGCTATCTGAGATTAATCGGTTAGCGACATCAACTCTATGAAGCACCAACGCAAGGTTGGTACACCCCCTATCTCAGGACAGCTCCAGGGACACCATCTGTCACTACCAATCTTACTAACAGCGCCGACAAGGCAGTCACGCATAATATGGCAGAACATTCTCTATCACTCGACCTGAATAGTCCAAATTAAAACAACATCGAAATCGCCTCAAATAGTAAACGTTAAATCAAAGTATAATTGCGAAGCGCCGTCAGCACAACTATCCGGCGACTCTAAGTCCGCCACACAACTGAACATGGTTGAACTAACTAGTTCACCCATACCCTACCTCGAAAAATTTGCTCGCGGCGAAGAACGTCTTATAGGTCGGAGTAACACCCGACGTAAACAGTCACGCACAATTCCTAAATAGTTGGCCAACTGAAAACAAGCAGCCCCTAACTTAGCCTTCTAAGCGAAAAACGCTTTGGAAAAAGCTAATCCCCTGTTAATGACACCTCGAAATAACCGCTCAGAAAATCCCAAAACGCCTCAAAACCAACGCTGGTCAAACGACAGGCCTACTCTCGTCCCGTCAAATCGCCTAGCCCCAACTTTTATGACTTAATGGGGCCCAGACGCGATAACCAATGGCACCACCCCGCCTATATATTGACCCGTCCAGCCACAAGAAGTTCATTCCTCATCAACCGATTGTCCATCCCGTAAACTAATCCTCGCTCCATCCACCCTCACAATGTCGTCGAGCGACTCGGTTAACAAACCCGAGCAGCGACGCCTCAACATTACCCTCCCCCGCGATTCACCTCCCCACCGACCTCGTCCTAACCCCACGTAACCACCACTGCGAACACTGTCGGAAGGCAAAAGGTGGGTATTGTTGCAAGATATATCCTGTCCAGACTTAGAATGGATGCTAACTCACAAAAACCTCCGAATTCGAGACTTTCTCGACTTCAAGCTCAGCTCATGCCCGAAATTTACCCTTGAGGACGAGAATGCCATCCAACCTACGGCACCGTCGTTGCGCACATGCTTCGGGTGCGGTGAGGAAGATCCCAAGACCGAGATGGTCAAATGCCGAACATGCTTCGAGTGGCGCCACATGTATCATTATGATATCAAAGGCCACTCCGACCCCCGCCGTCGGTTTTGGCGATGCCCCCGTTGCATCGACCTCAACTTCGGAGGACCCACCTTATACACGGCTACCAAGGAAGAGCTCGAAGCGGACAATACCTATGAGGACACCGATAACGAGATCCTCGCCTGAACGCTCCTTAAGTAGCGACATCACACCCGTCTCCTTGCCGAGAAGGACCCCGGAGTGCAACTGACAGAAGTGGAAACATCTTTTCCACCTGCCTCAGGTTCCACCTCGGCAACGTACGGGTATACAGGGAACAAGTCGCCCTGCATATCATAGTGTGTTAGCACAAATGTATCTGTAACCGTATTGTAAGAGAAAGGCTTGTATGTCGAATAAATACAATTCCGATGTCATGTTATTAAACCTATAAAAATCATAGAAATTAATATTGTTATCGGGACCCCTTGTGCCCTCACACAACCCATCTTTCATATCACATCGATGAAAATTTCCATCTCACATCCTCCCGACACGCATGTACGCCCTCCCGCCAAATTCAATACCTCGACGCCTGAGAATATTTAAAGCGGCCAATTGGCGCATACCCGCCAAGGGATTATTCGGGACCCACAGCATTTAAGCCTACAATGACAACTTATGCCTATAAATACTTGCCCCACAATACGTAAAAGGGGACAATCAACTTCCTCATTCTCACTCCATCCTTCTGAAATGCCTATCAAACGGGTGGTCTCCAAACCTAAAAGGTCCGCGGACCAAGGTCAGAATAGCCGCGACCAACCTCCCCCCAAATCCCACCGATCTTATAACCCGCGACAAGTCCTCTCTCCTGCAGAGAGATGGGCCCTCCGTCAACGATTCTCCGAGGAGGATTTGGAGTGGATGCTCCATAACGAGGATCTCCAAATCTGCGACTTTATCGACATCACCCTCGCAGGGATACCCTCGTTCACTAAGGAGGACGAGAACAATATCTACGATGATGTTGATTTCGAGCCCAAGTTGCGTTGGTGTGTTATATGCCACGACCAGGGACCCAAGCACGAGATGGTGAAATGTCGGACGTGCTATGAGTGGAGTTGCTTCGAACATTACGACATCCACGGCCGCTCAGATCCTCGACGTCGGTTTTGGAGGTGCCCCGGATGCTTATCCCGTAATTCCGGAGGCCCGAGCTTGTACACCGCTACTCAACAGGAACTCAACGAGGATAACCTTTTTGAGGATACCGACAACGAGCGCGTAGTTTGATTTCAATATTTTCTTATCTATAGGCATTGTATGATTTAGATGTTATGTCGTATTTGTGCTTTTTGACTATTTCAAGAATGTCAATAACTACTTATGATCCCCGCGATAGCCTACATTATTTACTGGAAAAAAAAAAAACCGACCGCGACGACGCGCGACATCAAGCGTAGTTCGTTTAAAAAATACGCTTAGCCATCTGAGGCTATATAACACGCCAACACAATTAGTCGGGATACGTACCTGAGATAAGGCGTATCGAAGGCTCGCAAACCTTGTGGAATGACAAAGTTACGACCTTATAAGAAAAACTATAACACAGGTTATAACTATCCTGAGAATACAAAAACCCCGAGACCAACTCGGGGGCCGTTAGCAACGAAATCACGGAATATAACAAAGCAAAATCTGCACAAATCTTACGTAACCAACAAGCGGCACGACTTGAAGTTACACAAACAAGAACTCCAAAATAACTAAAATACGAACATGGAAAACCCCTGGGATCAACTCGGGGGCTAACACTCGAACATTAGAATAAATTCAAGAAGCCGGGATAAACAAAACAAACGTCCATAATAGGACCGAAGTCGCCTTCATCACCAGAGTTAAGAACCCGAAAGCATCATACTGATGCATTTCGGCTTCGGGGGCTAATGATAGGTCCATATGCCAATGGCCCTTAAAAAGCCCAGGCCTGGCCCAATAAAGCACTCCCAGATTTAAATACACAAAAGGACGGCCCAAAATAGAACAAAACAAAATAGGCCCCTCCCCCTACAGAAAACAGGCCACAACCCAAAAATAGCTCGGGATTCGGACCCCCTCCAGGGGCCAGCCCGAGGTTAAAAACAGCCAGGGATTCGGACCCCCTCCCGGGGCCAGTCCGAGGTTAAAAGCGCCCGGGATTCGGACCCCCTCCCGGGGCCAGCCCGAGGTCAAAAGCAGCCCGAGATTCGGACCCCCTCCCGGGGCCAGCCCGAGGTTAAAGATGACCCGAGATCCAGACCCCCTCTCAGGGCCAGCTCGGGTCCAAACAAAACAAGGCTCAAAGCCTAACACGCCGAACAACCAGAGAAAGCCGACCCACGGCCTCGCTGATTCGGCTTGTGACAGATTATGCGGATACTATCGCCTATTATGCGGGCGCCCTCAACAGTATGCGGGTCTTCGCCATTAATGCTGACAAGACCCCGCTACAGTAGGGCGCCCCCTATTTAAGGCAGAGAACCCCTCAGAAAAGGGGGACGGCATGAACCACTTTAGTCACACTCATTACAACCAGAGGAGATATTAAAAAGGGTTAGAGCGTTAATACCCCTCCGACACCCCGCGTGTCCACCCTCTCGGCCCGTTTCCCTTGAACCGGGACGAGTTAAACATTCAGCCACCGGCCTTTGCACGGCCTGCTCCCCAGGGACAGGACGCGCTAGCACCTTACTGGACCGAGTCCAAGTACGGCCCGGCCCACTCGGGAAGGGATGTATCAGACTCTATACATATATTGCTCTAGGTAGGGGCTGTCCATCTGGATTTTGAATTTTAGTGGAGATTTATCGGTCCTGATTGACTTTGCTCATCTTTGAAAATTTTTTTGCCCCCTCTATTTAATTTGTAATTCGGGTTAAATTTAGGGTTAAAATTGAAATAAGTTTGTTGATTTTTGATTGGTAATTAGATTATAAGTTAGAGCATCAGAAATTACAAGTCAAAGTATTGGAAAGTATAAGTTAAAGCATTGTTTTTTTATTGAGTACTCATTTAGTTAATGGATTTACACCCGATTAGTGATTTAAACCCGATTTGATATTTTTTTGTCATCTCTGACGAAAATTTTGGATCCGCCCCTGGTTTTAAGGTATGTTTGGTTGGATTGAGAATAGACTATTATTGGGGTTAGGCTATTCGAAATAACTTATTCGGTGTCTGGTTGGGTTAGAATAGCTAGAATAGTGATTCCAAACTTTTTGTCTTTATGAGAATATGTTGTTCCCAAAAATTTTGAAATTTAGCTATTCTAATAAAACAACAATAACTATTTTTATTTGACTATTCTAATTTATTCTGTTTTGCAATCAAACATACCCTTTAAATTTTTTAAGAAGTCAAAACAATACATGCAGTATTTACGGCCTTATATTCTGTACATTCTTTTTTCATTATTATAAATTTGAAAATCAATATGCTAATATGATATTTCTGTAAAACTTTTGGTCTTATATTTTGTACAAACATTCCTTTAACAAATGGAAGCATTGAAAGACTTGGGTGTGACGCGACTGTCACTTGATAGTCACTTGTGTCGGTCACGTGACAGTTATATGTGATGATCACTTGATGTGATTTGCATTGTCATGTGATGGGACTGTCTTTCATCATCTTAGTCATGTTACGTCACGCTAATTGATTTAATCACGTTACGTTACGTGACTAATTTTTAAACATTATTTTTTAATTATAATTATTTTGTTACATTTTCTTATTTTTTGTTACATTTTATTATTATTTTCTTTGAACTAACTTAAACTTGAAAATAATAATTAACCACAATCAATCACGTTATGCGAATAGTGACTATTGACGTAACTCGACTGTCATCCACCATTTTGATCACGTCACGTAAAAATAATTTTTGATCATGTAACGAGACGTGACCAAGTCACGTCTTGATAGTTATGTTAAGTTTTTCTTTCTCTAATAACTGACAGGGTTATACAGGAAGGATTATTATCGCTAAAACATTTTTAGAGGTAAATCGACAGGGTCATACAGGAAGGATTATTATCGCAAAAACATTTTTAAATGTTTCAAGAGTGTTGAAGACAGGATCAAGGCCAGAAGCTGTTAAATCAGAACTAAGTTAATTGTTGTATTTCTTTTGATGCAGCTCTTGTACTAGGTTGTAATTAAAACGCGACAAATGTTTTTTTTCCATTTGGCTAAACATTCGACGAATGTTTTTGAATAAATGAGACGAATAGAATATAATGGATTACCAGGAAGTTTTGTAATTTATAAATATAAATGGAAAGTTAAATTTCTATAAAATAATAAGTTCGAAAATAAAAAAGAACAATTTTTTTACTGACATGAACATCATCAACAACAAACAAGGAAAAAGAAATTAAAGATCAGAAATGATACTAGAACCAATCTTTGATCTACTGGTAAAGATAATGATTTCTTTGTGAGAGGTTCCGGATTCGAAATCCGAAAGTAGTGTGGATATTAAAAAGTTAAGTGGCTTGACCTCCGATCTTTACTTAAAAAAAAAAGCCCGGAGATGATGCTATATATGTTCTAAACTAAAATTAATAATATTTATTTGTCCCAAAAAAACATCCTTTTACATTAACTTTCTTTTCAATTGATTTTAGAGAAAGGAGTTGATAATGACAAAATTATATTTTCTCTATTTGGACGCTATAACATCTCTTATTCCTAATTATTTTGTTATTGCTTACGTCCGAAAAAAAATCA
This sequence comes from Carex parvula, assembly GCA_025461045.1. Lineage (NCBI taxonomy): Eukaryota > Viridiplantae > Streptophyta > Magnoliopsida > Poales > Cyperaceae > Carex > Carex parvula. The sequence goes on from JAJGRW010001317.1 coordinate 942,193, forward strand.
GCGGGGACTAAAAAAATAATGTGTTGGTTCTTTCTATTATTCATAAGTTCTTGCTATTTTCTTAAGTATGTAGATATATATGAATAACTTTTGCCAAATCAACTTCTCGTTAAATCTTGCTCCCTCCTGCGCGCCTCTCGAGGGCGATCAAATTGCTCCCTGCTGCACAGATTTTTTTTAAAAACAGTAATTAAAATAATAAAAGTTAAAGAAACGACATGATTGCTTCGTTTGTTATAAAAACAGCAAAAACCGAATCCGAAATTCGGTTAAGTTATTTTTTTGCTTCACCGAATATGCTATTCGGTTAAGCTGATGGTTTTAACAGGTGATACAGTGGGTTGCCACAGAAGATCGACCGAAGCAATTTTCACCTTTTTTGGCTAACCGAATAGGGGATTCGGTTGGGTGGAATCAAAATAGTTTTTTTAATAAAAGTTTATTACATTATTTAATCAACTAGTTTTTTAATTCTCAAAGTTCAATCAAAATAATTACATTAATTTGCTTGAAATTTTAACTTCATTATTATTATTAAATTAATTAATTGTTTAATAAAAGTCTATTTCAACAAATTATTTAATAAAAGTTTATTATTATTTTTTATTAATACCCTGAAATTTTTATTAGTTTATATTATTTTATATTATTTTATTTGATAGTTTGAATCAGGGTGATTTGGTTTTTTTTTTATGCTATAAATAAAAGTTTCGGTGAAACCTACGATTAGGGTCAAGCGTCAAGCAAATTAATGTAATTATTTTAATTTAATATATTAATATTAATTTTATGAAACTTTTATTAATTAATGTGTTCATATATCTTTTAATTTAGATATATTAATTTTATTTGATAAAATTAATATATCTAAATTAAAAGATACATGAAGAAAAATTAAAATAAAAAAGGAACTTTTATTAATTAATGTGTTCGAAATAAAAGTTTGACAATTACATTAATTAATCAAACTTTGACAATTACATTATTAAATAATAATATTATTTTTTTATTAAATAATAATAATAAAATAAATAATAATATTATAAATAATAATATTATTAAATAATAATATTATTTAATAATATTATTAAATAATAATATTATTTAATAATATTATTAAATAATAATATTATTTAATAATATTATTAACCGAATACTCTATTCGGTTATGACAATTACATTAATCATTCTTTTATTCTATTCATTCTTTCACTCTTACTCTATTCGGGTTTAATAAAATAGATTAATTAATATTATTCTAAACCGAATACCTATTCGGTTTAGAATAAAAAATTAAAAAATAATTAATATTATTCTAAACCGAATACCCTATTCGGTTTAGAATAAAAAATTAAAAAATAATGTAAACCGAATTGTCTATTCGGTTTACATTAAAAAATCAAAAAAAAATCTTAACCGAATTGGGAATTCGGTTAATGGTGGGTGTTACACGGAGTTTACATAGTTTTCGGGATCTGTTTTGTGAAAATACGCTTAACCGAATAGCGTATTCGGTGAAGCGAAAAAACATAACTTAACTGAATTTCTGATTCGATTTTTGCTGTTTTTATAACAAACGAAGCAATCATGTCGTTTCTTTAACTTTTATTATTTTATTTACTGTTTTAAAAAAAAATCCCTGCTGCACCCCGCTGTAGGCAAGCCATCTTCAATGATTTTTGTTGATTTCTTGATTTTTGAAGCAGATTGTGGAGGCGGGAAAGCGGAGACTTGACAAGTCAAACTAATGCCGGAGAGATGATTTGGCGCTCGATTTTTAAAACCTGTTGTTAAATTTGTTTTATTTTAAATGTCTTTTTTTTTTTCTCTATCATACCTCAATTTTTATAACTTCAATAATTCACAATCTAAAACTTAATGTTAAAATAAAACCGTTAAGTATGATCTAAATTATTTTATCTATTCACATGTAAAATATTATGTGACTTTAACTTTATTTTGTTTGTTATCAAGAGTTTGTAAAAATATACTTATGTGGATAATTTATGAACGTTGATTTTTTTAACTTATTGATTCATATAAAATAAAATCTAAAAATTGATTTTTCTTTTTGCATATAGAGAAATAACAAAGATCATGTTTAACGGTCATTAAATTTCTAAAAATTAGAGACATGACGAAGGCACAAAAAATAAAAGCATTTGAACCTTCTCATATTTAATAGCCAAGTAAGATTAATAAAAGTTACTTTATCAACCTACTTTAATCCTATAATATTTTTGTAATCTCCAAACAAATTAAAATGTAACTGGAGTTAACAGGATGAACCAAATAAATAAAATGAAAAATAAGATTACTTCTGTTCATTTCTCTACCTTATTCTTCATCTCGCATTCCTTCAATCAAATATAAAAGCATCATTTGGTAGTGTTTGATTGAGAACTAAGGTTTAAAGGTCTACATTAGTTATTCCAACTCAAATCCGTCTAAATTATTCATACTTGATTGAGGACTAAAGTTTAATTATGATTTAAATTAATTCTTACTTAGTTAAGATATAAAGTTAAATTATGACCTTAGTTGAATTATTATTATTTTTTATGTCCTTTGCATGCATACATGACTAGAAATAAAACAGTAACTAATCTTAAACGTAATCATGAAGAAATGAAGAAAAAATACTCCATGAATAATAACAGAAGCAATACACACCATTAGAACTATTAGAGTGGAAAAAATGGCACGGTAGAGCCGGCTTCATCACAAAAGGGCATGGTTACGACACGAAACGGCACGACACGCGTGTTGGTTACGTGCCGTGACTCGCGTGTCCAGTGCCGTGACCAATCGCGTGCCGTGATCATCTTTTGAAAATTTGGCACAGCACGTCACGCGAAATATTTAGTCACGGCACGACACGTGGTCACGCGAGTCACATGTAATTAGGACCGTTAGATCTTGAACAAATGGTGAATATTGAATAAACTAACCTAAATTATGATCAAATAGTCACGTGAGTCACGCGAGTCACGTTTGGTCATGGGCACGTTTGGGTACGGCATGACTCACGTGGCGTGACAATTCATGTGCCGTGACCACCGGTTGACATTTTGGTCACGGCACAACATGTGAAAAATTAACTTGGTCACGGCACAGCACGAGACCAAAGTCACAACATGTTAGTCACGGCATGGCATGGAACGACGTTTTTTCCACTCTACACACCATGAATAGAACATTGGATAATTGCACCCAGATGACTCACACTAATTGAACCGGTTTTGTCCATGGACAACCGGGCTGAACACTTAAAAAATGAATGTCAGACGAGGTGTGATCGGAATTGAGCCCAATGTTCAGTTCAGTTCAATTTAATTTTTATTTACGGACCGAATCCGAATAGGACCTGAACAAGTTCGGTTATGTCCATTCATCAGCCCGTTTGAGAAGCCCGTTTGAACAAGTTTTGAGCAGCCCATTTGAAAAAGTTTTGAGCAGCAGAGCAGATCTATCTCCCGAGTCCCAAGTCGCGATAATGCGATATCGCTCTCTTAGCCCGATCTCTCTCTCTTTCCCCCTTCGCCGCCAGTCTCCCGGCAAAGTAATCTCTCTCTCGCCGGCGCCACCTCTCCTCCCTCCTCCGTTGCGCCACCTCTCCTCTGTCGCGCCGCCTCTGTTGCGTCTCTTAGCCGCTGCGCAATTTTCACATTTTCAGGTATCGTTTCGCCCTTTCACACATCATACTTAGAAATCAATTTGAGGTTTTGGGTCTTTAGCGTTGTGTGATTTGGTTTAGTATCAATTTGGGTACTATAACTTTGATTTGTTATCTTAAATTAATCCAGACTAGTACTAACATTGCAGATGCCAGATAGTTGTCAGCACTTTGAGTTGCTATAGGATGTTCAATACATGTAAATAACTTTATTTAATGTTATAAAACTATGCATCTGACAAAAGGTTCCCAAATTGAATTGTTCAGTTTAGAAGAATCCTACGAGGCTTTGAGAACATTTCAAGTACTAGGAGTAGAGAGCGGTGAGAAAACTAAAGGAATTTGTAAAACTGTTTCTGAGAAATTAGGTTTGGCAACTTCTACTACCAAAGATGTTTTTCATGCACTATTAGATTAAAGGTATCATGGGTTGCTCAACAGAATCAATTGAGTATTTGAGTTTGAGTTTGATATAAGTCATTAAAGATTTATTTTCTGCTATTGTTTCTCAGGGATGCAAGCTCACTGCTAGAATTATACTACTCTCTGGGAAGCTTGCTAAGTGTTAAGGTAATTGTTAGGAATTTATCTTAATTTTTTATTGCATTTCCGTTGTTGCGAAAAGAAAATTTTACTCCGTATTTCAACCTTATTTCTCTTATGTGGGCCACATTTCTTTCTCTTATTTACTCCGTATTTCAACCTTTTTCAAAACACTTGAACATCAATCTACATTAATAGAACATGCCAGAAATATAAAATAAACCAAAAACATTCCAAACCATGCCCTCAATTAATTCATAACCATATTAAACTTAGGCCGCTGCGCTAAATAAATTTAAACCATCTGGAGAGGTGGGTTAGTTTAGGCCAATTTAGGCCAGTCTAAAAGCCAACTTGTTTCATTTTAGTCTGGCTCAATTAAACCATGTTTGACGGAATAACTGTGGCCTAAAATCCTTACTCCATTGTTTAGTCTTGTTTAGCAACTTGCTATTTTGATTCAACAATGACTCCTGTTGAATAAACTTAATTAGATACCATCTTGAGAAAAGTAGAAGTGAATTCGAAAAATACATTTTTTATTGGAGAAAATGCATATTAAAAGCAAAAGGTTTTATAACTTGGGATAAGATCACAAGAAGGAAAAGAAGGGAAAAAAGAAGAAGCAACAGAATAGTAATAAATGAGAACTTGTCTTTGGTCTAGTGACAAATGCACATGGCTCCTATGTGGGAGGTCATGGGTTTGAAATCCACAAAGTGGAGAAATCTTCTATATTAATACACAGGAGTTCAAAATCCTCTATGTGGGAGGTCATGGCTTGACCCCGAACCCATATTTAAAAAAAAAACAAAACAGAACAGAACAGTAATAAATAAAGAGATAGTTTGAAAAAGCAGCAGCTACCGAACCCAGGCCGAAGCAAAGTAAAATAAAAAATTCTGTAGGCCCAAAACCTCACCGTAGGCCCATTACGGCCTTCTCTACATCAGCATCTCTCTTTTCTACGGTTGCTTCTTGAGACCTCTTTTTTTTTAAAGTCCTGGCAGAAGCTGCCTGAGACCTCACTGTCGCAATCACCATCTGTCAGCCATGGAGGTGGATCAACTGGCGGAGGCCATGACGGAGAAGAAGGATCCGTCAATTGTGAAAGCGAAGACCACCACTGCCAGATCCCGGCTTATTGTTCGCCTCGGTGGGTTGCTCGTTTCCCACAGCACTCTCGTCAGGTATAACTCTCTCTCTCTCTCGCTCGCTCACTTCCTAGAGCTGTGTTACTGGGGTCTTCAACTTGATTTCTTAGCTTTGATGCAGCTCATTTCAATTTTAAACACAGACTTGAATATTGTTGCCTAGTTTGTCAATGCGATCTCAATCAGAAAACATATTTGGGTTTAAAGTTTAGTTAGTTGTATTTTGAGCCCTCTCATCAGGTTCATAAATTATTTAATATCTAATTTTAGACTTCGGTCTTGGATTAAACAGCCCTGCCCTGACTATGAAAATATATTTATTGCAAAACTAAAATGCTAGGGACTCAATTGGCAGACTTGAATATCACTGGAAGGACAATGATTTGGTGTTGATTAGGGATAACTGTGTTATGAAAAATATTTCAGTGTAATTTGCTGTATAGCGGGTCTGATAGCGCTGGCTGTTCTCCCCGTATTGGCCAAGAACACCTACATCTCAGAGAATGCTCTCTTGCCAGGTTAGACAGTTTTTTGTTAGTTTAAATGGCTTCATTTCATTAATTCTTATTCTGTACTATTTAACAATCAACTGGTTAAAACTTAAATTCTAAGCCAGAACTAAGCCTTGACATCTGTCTAGCATTCCAGAAAACACAAACTAGGTCCCAGAAATCTACAGGAAATTGAGTTCCTTCAGAATGGATTCAGATGCAAGGATTGATATTGCACTGTACATTCAGGTACGGAAGACAGCCAGCAAGGTTTTATACCTGAGACTCTCTTTCTTAACCAATATAATTAATGTGTTTGACAGGTTCTGCCAACCCTGTCCTTTCATATCAAGATGTTACAGAAGCAAACAAGTTAATTATGGATATTATAAGCGCTGCTGATGACAGAGTTGCAGCAGATATGTATGTCTTCCAGTTTTAAAGAATTTTCATCCTTTTCTTCCACAATGCTTATGGTTGTAAAAGTGTTACCATGAAAGATAATACAGCATCTACTGGTAAACAATACATCAGTTTAAGTTGTTGGTACTGGATTGTATTATCTGGTTGAGTACTATGCATTTCTTCACGATTCTTTTTTTTTATTTTCAAATGTAATTTGTTTCTGTTCTTTATCTGACCATTTGGTTTGTTCCTGAATAGGGTAATTCTCATTTTCTAATAGTTATTCACTATTAACTTTTGCAGGGAAATACCAAAAGTGATTGCGAAATACATGGAAACCGTAGGAGCTGAAACATACCACCACAAATTCTTCCAACCCAAAAATCAGTTCCATCCTCTTCATTTCTTCTCCTCTACTCCAAATCCCCCTCAGACCCAGGCCAACCTAAGCTATGGCACCAGTACTGTCGGCATAATTCGGGCACCACGTGGTGATGGCAAAGAGGCCATTGTTTTGGTCAGCCCTTACAATACACAAAATACTGGAGTGATTGACACCTCAGCATCAGCTTCATCTCTAGGTCTTGCCTTTTCAGTTTTCTCACTACTAAGCCGTGCTACCTGGCTAGCAAAGGACATCATATGGGTTGCATCAGACTCAAAGTTTGGGGACCACACGTCAGTATCTGCATGGCTGAGCGATTACCATAACCCTAACTTTTTAGGTGATGCTTCTACTAGCAGTACCTTCAAACGTGCTGGGACAATGGCTTGTGGTATTGTTTTTAAGGTGATTGAGAGAGAGAGGAGGGAGAGACACGAGGATAGAGATGTGGTAACCTTGTTTGCTGAGGCATCAAATGGTCAAATGCCGAACTTGGACTTGTTAAATGTTGTGCATTATTTGGCTGTACATCGGCAGGGAATTAGGGTTAGAGTTGGGATGTTTGGTGGGTTGGTTAAGTCCCATCTGGTTAAGGTTTTAGGTGAGGTGATGCAACAGGTTGGAAGATTTGCAAGGAGTTTAAATCCTGATTGGCGGTTTGAAATGCCGAGTAGTGAATATGTTGAAGGGGCTGCCACACTTGCAAGTTCTATATACTCTCAGGTGATAACTATTTGTTTTTTGTTATTTATTAAACATTAATAGTGTAACACTATCATTTTAATCTATTCTTGTTGCTTAATATTCAATCGACCCTGATCTTTGACTAAACATTAATGACACACAATGTGTAAAAACAAAAGAAAGCTAAAAAGAAATGTAAAAGAACAATCAAATTTGAGATGAAGCTAGTACTGCCTTGAATGTGCTGGTGCAGAATCCAACTATTATAGAACTGAAATCCAAGATGACTATCCTTAGTACCATGATGGTAGATTGTAGTGCCATTATGCCCCTGTTGGACACTACTGTTTTTGACTTTTTGTTCTTCTACATTATGAATTTTTGTTTGTTGGCATGTTCGTTGTTTACTTAAGGCTACTAACATTTGATATTTAGCCAACCAAATTGGCATTAAATAAGCTTCTTAAACAAATCTGTACTTTCTTTAGGCTTTGGGAGTGCCAACAGGCCCACATGGTGCCTTTCGTGATTACCAAGTTGATGCTGTAACTCTGGAGCTATCTCCAAGATACTCTTTGAAGAATGAAAATACTCGCTCGGCTTTTCTCCTAAAAGGCGGCAGGTTCTATTATTAATTGAATCTTGTTTATTTCTCTTTTCATTAGAAAGAAGAAAGTTTACAATGTCCTATAGGGTTGATCAAGTATGACTCATCTCTCTTTCCTTTTTTTCATGCTTTTGTTCATAATAGTATAAATGTGGGCATATTAGTGTAGAATCTGGTTAAATTTAGTTTCAATTACACAATTGAGGTTTTTCAGGGCTCAGTTAAACTAATTTTTCTTGGAGTTCAACAATAGGCTTAATATGTTATAGGTTGATGATTTTTGTGAACCAATTCGAAAGTGGTTATCTGGTATAGTTCATTTAACTTCAAGAATACCATAGCAGGTGTTTCAACTTTCAATAGCCCACAATTGCTATATAAACCCTAAAAATGTAAAAATAAATAAATAGAAGGTTGGAAAATTTCCTGCTAGGGAAGATGTCCTTGGGTTAAATCTTTGACTATCATTAAATAGCAGTCTATATTTATTATATTGCAGGTTGATAGAAGGCACGGTTCGATCAGTGAACAACCTTCTAGAGAAGTTTCACCAATCTTTCTTCCTCTACTTCCTAACCTCCCCGAACAAGTTTGTCTCTGTTGGTGTGTACATGATTCCCTTCACATTTCTTGTAGCACCACTTCCCATAATAGCTGCATCCCTATTCAACCTCACCTCCAACCGCAATCCATGGAGGTGGCTTCATACCGCAAAACCCTTGCTTATAACACACACATGGTCTGTGGTTGTTACATTATTACCAATTTATATATCTAAAACTAATGATTTACCTTCGACCCAATGCATACTTATATGGGCTGGGGGTTCTCTACTAACCCTGGTAATTATGTATACTGTATTTGGGTTGCCATATTCCAAAATGGTAGAATGGAGGCTTCTAAAGGCAGTCATGATAGCCTCAGTTTTTATCGGGCTTTGTCTAATGTCTATAATAAATTTTGCAACCGCACAAATTGGGGCTTTGTTTGTAGTACCCATGTGCCTGTTTGCACGGCCTATCAGGGCTAAAGTGAACAACTCTCTAATCCGGGGGATGGTTTTGACTTGCAATTTGGCCATGGCAGTTTTTGGTTTTCCAGTAACTGCACTTGCACTATTGCAAGGTGTATGTAACGGTTTTGATACAGTGAGTATCCTGGTGTTTTGGGATTGGATGAAGTTTTTGTGGGGGTGGAATAGTGCCACTTATCTTTACCTGGTTTTGGTACATTTACCATGCTGGCTTTCGTTTGTGCACATAATGTTTCACCCATGCCATTGAAGGAAGAGGTATAAACTTAGGTAGTCTAGATGTGTAGTGTCTCTTTGCATTTTTGAGTAATAGAATGACTACTGCAAAATAAACATCTTGATTGAGCTAATGCTATCTATAGAATAGATTGTGTAGATTTTGTGTAATTTTAACTGTTTTATTATTTCTGTGGCATATTAGTTCATGTAGTTTATTTTTCTCTTTGATGGGAAATTTTAAGAGGACCTGATATTGTTTTCCTGCTGTAGTTTATGTTTATGATGGTTTTCTCTTTTGTAGAGGTTTTATACACAAGTTAAAATAGGTCATGTAGACAACTGAAAACAAGGCCTCACCCCAAAACTTTGAATTGATTATCATACAAATTTAAAAAAGGTCATTCAATCAGTAGGGTAGATCCTTTATTCAAACAAAAACGTGCCAAATCAATGCTTCAAATGCAACGATGATTGCAAGTGTTAAACCAGTAAGTGAGATGCGGGAATGTCTTTTAAAAAAATAAAGGAAGTGAAACTCTTCATGAGCAAAATTTTTAATTTGAGACTTCTGAACCTTTACAACTCAAAAGATAAAATTTTAAGGAGAACTATAATATTTTTTTTTTTTGCAAGTAGTCTAGCTATCCAATAATTTATCAACCGGATAGTTCATTTAATTCAATTTTCTAAAATTAATTGTTTTACAAATTAACGGTAAATAGATTAATATTTCTGGAAGTTAAAATTTGCATCAAAGATATGAAACTGATTTTAAATTACACGAAATAATTTTTATTAATTAGTGAAAGTGATATCCCGTTTGACCGGACAATTATCTTTCTTATTTCTCTATCTAAAATAATGTCCGTTGGCAAAATCAACTTGTTACCTCTAACAAACGGAGAATTACAAGTTTTCAACGAAAATATTGTAAAAAACCAAAAGCGTCTAATGAAAATTCATAAATTCCTTTCAAAACTACGTGGATATATCTTAAACACGAAAATATCATAAAATGGCATTCTAATGTGATAAATTACTTCAAGTTTCCTTGAAAAAAAGTTAAATAAGTGATAACTCGGACCACCTCCAATAACTTTTTTTTTAAATGACCCTCAAAACTTTTAATGTTACATACTGTTCTATACTTCTATAAATCAGATTTATAGAAGATCAACATGATCCGACTTTTTCTCCGATAATAATTATTAAGATTAGATCGTAATCAGTGACGCTCAGTAACGGTGGTTTTTACTTTTTAGGCTAATGAGGAATTCATATCACCAAAAGTAACTTAAATTTTGAGTTTAGATTTGAACGATCAGGTCTGTTTGACACAAATGTTAAAGATCCACCGTGCATTATTTCTCGGACCGAATTGATTGGGATTTTGATCGGATGGTCCGGATCCAAATTCAAAATAATTCGAGTTACTTTATAGATCCGGACTCAGGTAAATTAGCAAAGTAATTTGGGGGGAGAGCTTCTTGGATCCGATGGGATTCGGGACCGTCCGATTCACTTTAAGATTAGTGCGCACGAATTGAAGCATACGCTTTACGGGTGTAAAGCAGATTGGACGGTCATCGGATCCATTGAACTCACTTTGATCCGATGGGCATCGGACCCAAATGGACATCATTTGGGGGACCATTAGAATTATCATATCTTTCTCGAAAGGACCATTCTGGTTCCAGCTCTACATAAACCCAGACTATTCAGTTTGGGTTTATAACCTCGTCCATACGGCCATACCCTTGGAGCTCCTTTAAATTGATCATCCGCTAGCCCCAAATCCAAGCTCGGATTTATAATAATCATCAGTAAATCACTTGGATAAACCCCAAATGGCAACCTCACAGTGCTGTGCCAACCCGCCGACTCTGGACCCGGTCTACGGGAAGGGCACGGTTGTGGACAACTTCGGGGGACTTAAAACATACATCTCCGGCGCTCTCGACTTCTCGAAGCCCGCCGTCCTGCTCGTCTCCGACGTCTTCGGTACTTCCCAATTCCTCTTTGAGTTTTTTCTAGCAAGTCCTTGAGAATTTTATTTATTGCTTTATCAGTTTCTCCCGATTACCGAGACTGATTAAGTTATAGTTTCGTCTTTGACGCCTCTGTCTTAGTTATATGTTCCTTTTGCTTTGAGCTTGCTGAGAACAGCTTGGGTCCGATGCCCATCGACTCAAATTTGGGTCCTATGGGTTTCGGGACCGTTCGATCCACTTTAAAATCCGTGCGCACGAATTTAAAGCAGGCGCGAATCTTAAAGTAGATCGGACGGTCATCGAATCCATCGAACTCACTTTGAGTCCGATGGGCATCGGACCCAAATTGACATCGAGCTTGATATGCCATTGCGGGTTTGTATCTGCTGTTATTTACGCGTAACCTGCTATTCATATGCGGTCCGTCCAATCTAAAATGAACGGTTCGGATGCACACTACTGATGTCTTTTATATTCATAGAAGGTTTATTTAATATGGATCGTCCATGGGAATCGGATACCAAACCCTAGGATCAAATTTGGACGGTTCATTCCAGTGCAACTCCAATGTCTAGGACGTGCTTGGAGCTCCACTCGCTAGATTCGACCTTCTTTTTTCTTTTACTCTTTATGTTTTTCCCTTTTTGAAATACACGTGTGTCATAAATAATGACAATAACAATAGTAATTTAATGATAATAATTAGTTAAATGAAGTAGTGGTTGCGGTAATAGCAACAATAACAAGAACCGTAGCTTGGGAACTATTCCAAAAAGAGAAAAATAACTCCTACGGTTTAGTTGGAAAAATACTCTATTTTGATGTTCAGCTGTAGTTTTCTTACACATCAAATAAAGTTCTGGTACATGCTTTTGGAAAAATTCTCTGTGGAAGGTGAAGTATCCTTCCACAATCTTCTACCAAAATTATGTGTGGTCCAATCAGTTGCAAGTATATGGTTGTAGAAATTGATTGAATTTAAACCAGTCAAAAGCTTCTGAAAGCTAAGTTGTGGTGTATAGTAAACATCAAATAAAGTTCTGGTATATGCTCTTAACAATTTTTTTTCCCTTAGAAAATATAATAAATAAATATTTGTTTAGTTAGACTGCCTTCTCTAATAGAGACTACTTTTCATATGCCATCATTAGAAAAGAGTGGTTTAATGCGACCCTAACCATTTTAGCTGTAACCAAATCCGAACTGAGCTTCTTTTACAGCAAAACATATGGAATATAAACCTGAATCAACTGACAACCTGTCTAACCTAAAAGCAGGTTTGACAGTGACCTGATCCAAACATGAGCAACTTGTAATAAATCGAAATCTCCAGTAGCCTGTTAAATGGACTCAACTGAATCATAGTTGGAATGCGATCGAACCAAACTGGACAACATTAGTCCTTAAAAGAATAAAAGAAAACTCAACCTAGTAAAGATGGCCTGATAAAGTTGTATACTGATTATACCTTTTCAGAGTTTTTTGTTAGATAAAGTGTTCATAGAATAATAGACTTGACAACCTGCCACATGAAACTAGTTGTGTAAATTCACAGGGAACAAAAGAATGGAAAAACATACATCCTTGTAAATATGGTTGGTTGTCAGTATGCTTTCCCATTGCTTTAGAACATTCCTGACATCCCCTCTCCTTATTTCTCTCTCCACGAATTACTAGTCAAGAAAAGTAGAAAGAACTAGACACTATAACATTCAGAAGTATCTTCTATTTTGCTCGGTTTGTACATGCTATAACATATTATACTTGAAATCTTTACTTGTCGTGTTATGTGACTAACTCGAAGATGGTTCTTTTCCTTTCCAGGATTTGATGCACCAAACCTGAGGTTAGTTCCTATTCCCTTTTTTCTTAATTCTTCTCTATAATTTTCCCCTAATGAATGTTGTGATGTAAGTTCTAAATTGATTGGGATTCTTTTGACTGATCATAGAAAATTATGATTTTACTTGATAGGGCTTTGGCTGATAAACTGGCAGAGTCTGGATTTTATGTGGTGGTCCCGGATTTTCTCTATGGAGACCCCATGCCACCTAATGATTTCAGTCAGTTTTCCACATGGATTCAAAAGCATGGACCAGTATGTACTGGCCTTTACACTATGTTTTACTGGTTTATGTGTTGCACTTTCAGCTTTTCCCTTTCACATCTTGCTTTCTTTAAATTCAATGAAAGTTTTAATTTCAACCTGAGCTTAATCGCGTATGAATGAAGAACATAGTAGTGTCATTATGGTAGTTTGTCACTTACCTACAGTCCTGTATGTGCTGATTGGAATTAAAATTGTTGCTCTGGAACAGTACGAAACCATCAATTTCCTAGAAAATTCCTTTTGAAAGTGTGGTATCATATAAAGTGGCTATAATGAAACTTCTAGAGATCCCAAGGCTTTTTTAGTTGGGATGGAAATTTTTAGTGCTGCTTCAGTAATTTATAAACTTGTGGATTTAGGCAAAAGGATTTGAGGATGCAAAGCTTGTGATCCAAGCCCTAAAGGAAAAAGGTGTATCTGCCATTGGAGCTGCAGGTTTTTGCTGGGGAGGTACTGGTTATCCGTTTATCTTGTGTTATGTTTTTGTCTGTATAGTTTACTTCATTTAGTGAATTTTGGGCATGGCATTAATCCCTTAGAGGGTGTTCAGCAAGTTGGATAGGATTAAATTTTAAGCTCTGCTAAGGGAGAGGTGTTTGGCAACAAAAAGTTAAGAAAGTGGATGCTTAGCTTTCTTAAGGAGCCTCAAGTGCTTAAGCCATGTAGAATGGCTCCTTAAAAGTTTGGACAAGCTTAAAAATGTTGGCAAAAGGAGGCTTAAGAAAGTGGTTTTAAGCTTTACAAAGGAGCAAGTGTTTGGCAAGCTTAAGCCTTAGTCTCCTAAGTAGCTCTAAGGAGCCCTAAGGAGGGTGTGCCGAACACTACCTTAAACAGTAGTGGATATATTGGCACATATCATTCTTTTGTTTTTCTCGGTTTGTTTTGTTGTTGTAGGTCAGATAATAGCATTGACTTTTATCAAGCCATAAACAGTTTACATTGCAGAGCACACATCTTCTCTTATGTATGCCATATATAACATATGGACATTTATGTCAAAAATGTTAACCTATTTTATGGAACTCATCATCTGGTGTTGTCACTTGTCAGCCAAGGTTGTTGTGGAATTGGCAAAGTCAGATGACATCAAAGCCGCAGTACTGCTTCATCCCTCTTTCGTCACTGTTGATGACATTAAAGGTACAAAATTGTTTTCAGTTTATTCAATAATTGTGGTATTATGCTGCTATTGGAGGGTCCTTTGCCGGTATGGGCACAGTAATATGTACCAGACTGTACCAAGTTATCGCCTTTCAGTTGCCAATCATGTGTCTGCTTATTTTACTTAGGCAGAGAATACTATTCTTATTTCTGTTGCACCAGGTGACATGATTACTAATCTTATTTCTTATTATATTTATGTCTCTCTCTAACTAATTGAATGTACAAAATGAATTTCAGAGGTCAAGGTCCCCATATCAGTACTTGGAGCTGAGATTGACAGGACTACCCCTCCAGAAGTGACTAAGCAGTTTGAGGAGATTCTCTCTACCAAACCTGAGGTGATTTGAATTTCTAAATTGACCCTTACCCGTTATAACTCAAACTAAGCCAGCGGTGTTACAATTAATGATCCAACCCATTCGGTCAGCCCAGTGTACGGATCCTACCAGTTTGAGATTGACTCGTGGGTGAAAAGTTTGTGTACAGGTCCAAAATTTTCTGACCTATTACAGGTTGGGTCATTATCCAACTCTACCTGTTTACTGAACTACTATGTTTTTTTACAATGTCTTAATGGGGTTTAGGGAAGTGCTAGGAAAGGCAGTGCGCTTACCATCAGTTCCACTCAATTTTGTTTGTCTGAGATCTAATATGCATATATTTAATATACTTTTTGTACTATAATGGATGGCGTTGGGTTGACAGATGACTTGCGTATGTTTTTATATAGCTATGGTTTTGTTGACCCGTAACTGGTGGAATTGGGTCTGACCCTTTTATGAAGTACCATAATAATCTTATCTGACCCATCTGACACGACCCATTGTTCTTCTAAACTGATAATTGCCAATAAAATGAAGTGAGCATACAATTTTGAAGCTCGATTGAATTACTATATTTTTTTCTTATAATCTTTGCAAACAGGTGCCAAGCTATGTGAACATATTTGCGGGAGTTCAACATGGATGGACTGTACGATATGAGGTCACTGACAAAGCGGCCGTAGAGAAGGCTGAAGAAGCCCACAAAGACTTGCTAAATTGGTTCAACAAGTATGTTAAGTAAATAAAATGATGGCCGTGTATGATGTATATGTATCACGAATGTCATGTCAAAACTGAGAGTTTGTGGTGACAGGTGGATATGGGATGAATATTTAATATAATAAGGATTTGAAGTATAGAAAAATATAGTACATGATCTTATGTTGGTAAACATATTTGTAAGTTTTACAGCTAGCTTTGATTTGTGTTGTTGTTCTGATCCTCGTGCACTGCTACTTTTGTGGGACGGATCTGATGAACCGTATTGTACCAAGATCCATGCTGACTCTTATCAACTCTTTTTATATATCAGGCAGTTTTGTCCATCTGGGATTAAATATATTATAAACATAAGCATGCCATGGTTGAGATAGCCCAATAGTAATATTCCTCCTAACTTTTGTGGGTTTTTTACCATGGTTTTTTCAAGTTGTTTCCTCTCGCTAGATGAAAGCTTAAGCAGGGTAATATTATTAACAAGCTTAAGCAGGGTAATATTATTGACAAGGAGTGTAGATTTGTTAAGTGAATTGTGAATAGATAAATTTGTCGATTTTTATATACAAAAAGAAAGCTATACCTTAATCGCCACCTACAATTTTTGGGATTGTATTCTCCCCAGAGGAATGGAACTCATCGTGTTTTACTGATTGGCTGGTCCAGATCGTTGTACATAGGATTGTCCAAATTAGATCTCGTGCGATATGGACAATAACAGGAGCTGCCATGGTGAAATCTAATTTGGAGAATTTAATTTAAAATTAATAATTGTCCATAGAATGTTCGGCTACTAAAAACAACATATTCAGAAGATAAGTATAGCAGAGATGCGTATGTTGCGGTAGATCTTTGGACATACAAAATGCGACCGAAGTAGAAACGATGACATACGTGACAGACTTGGGGTGACACCGATTGAAGAGAATCTCGTCCAACACCGCTTGAGATGGTTTGGGCATCTCCAACGAAGACCTCCCGTGGCACCAGTGCGTATTGAGGTTATACGTCGTATCGAAAACACAACGAGAGGTAGAGGTCGGTCAAGATTGACATGGAAGGAAGCAGTAATAAGAGACTTGAAAGAATGAAATGAATCCAAAGAGTTAGCTTCGAACAGGAGCACGTGAAAGTTAGCGATTCACGTACCATAACCGTGATTTAGGAAATATTGTTTAGGCGTGTTTAGAGGTAGTATTATAGGCTTTAGGTCATATGATTAGAGATTTGGAGTTAAGAATGTATAGCTTAAGACTTTGACTCCTATGATCTATAATGTAAGCATGATATAGTTAGTATATTATTAGTTGTACCATTATTACTATTAACAGTACTACTATTATTACTATTTTATTACTATCTACTCTATCTTATAACTATATATGGTTGAGTTCCCACCTATATGTTTGGGACTAAAGGCTTTTGCTGTAATTATCCATAGAGAAACTTCGGTACAGTTTCTAAGCGCAAGTGGGAGGGAAACGATGGCGGCCTATGCCACGTTGACAACTTCTTTCTCTCATTTTTTTTATTATAAATATTCATGATTTGACGTCGACTTTACGGTATAAGTGCAAAGAGTTCAAAAAGTTTAATAATTAATTAATATATATTGTGCATAGGCTTACAGCATGTAAATAATATGATAAAGAAAAAATATAAATAATAAATAAGATCGGGGGAACGCACTCCGCACGACCGCACTACGTCAGCTCTTGTCAAACTACATGGACCAGATAGGCTTATGAAAGATGCCTTCGATCCAGTCCATCCTTCTGTTGCAAAAAAAATAAAAAAAAATCCAGTCCAGCCATCAAAATGTCGATTTGTGGGCTTTGAGAAGGCCCACGTACTTGTGATGTTCCATATAGCAACACGATATCAATTATAATATCTGGAAATCAACTCTTAAGAAAAGGGAGTATATTTTCCCACTAAAATTAAGGTATCGGGCGATCAAGCAAACAAAACCACAGAAGCAAATAAAGGTATACATTTGAATGAGAACAAAACATATACACTCTTTTGTTTGATTATTAGAATGCTAAAAATGTCAATTTTCGATTATCAACGCCTTGAAAATGTTAACGTTGCCTCTTGTCAATCTTTTTCATTACCTCTCCTATTATTTAAGTTCAACAATTATTCTCATATTGAATTATTTTATTTTTTTATCGTTGAATGAACATTTGTGTATTTACATTTGGTATTGTCGCCACATTTAGAAGAAAACTATGATCTGAGAACCAGACAATGAATAAGTATCAGCCTTATTTTCCAACGATTTCAAAATTTTAATCTATATAATAATTAGTAATTGGTATTAATCTCATTTTAATATCATTGTTTGTCAAAGTTAAAAATAAAAGTCAGTAGAGTTGGGAGATAAAATCTCACCATGCTTCTTTTTCCCATCTGCTGCTCAATTAACCGACGTTTTTATTAATATCCAATTTTAATTACAAAATATTAATTATGCCCACCTTGTTTGGATATTTTTAAAAATGCCCAAACCGGCCGAAAAATGGCCGGTCAAAATTTTTATTCCAACTGGCCATTTATATCACGAATTTTTTTTTTAGAAAGAGTTATGATTTATTTATTTTTTTATTGAAATATTAGAAATATTTTTATATTTCTTTGAAAATAGATAGTTAGCTATATAATTTGATTTATTAGAAGGACTGCAACAAATAATCCGGATCAGCTGTAAGAAAAATTAAAATATTTATTTGTGTGTTATTGGGAAAAAAAATAAAAATGCTTTGAATCTGAGTTATTGATCCCGGTTCAAAAGCCAATTCTAGATAAATACAAAAATATTGTAATCCTTCTATTTTAAAAAACAAAAAACTTATTATTTAATATCTTTGTCAGAGTCAGATAATTTTTTGTTTTTTCAAAAAATAGAAGGATCACAATATTTTCTGTATTTACCTAGAAGTTACTTTTGAACCGGGATCAATAACTCAAATTCAAAACAATTTTATTTTTTTTCAATAACACACAAAGAAATATTTTAATTTTTCTTACAACCGTGAAATATCCGGCCTGTAAAAAGTTGATCGGGTTATTTGTTACAGTCTTTCTAATAAATCAAATTATATAGTATTCTATCTATTTTCATAGAAATATATAAAATATTTCTAATATTTCAATAAAAAAATCATAACTTTTTCCAAAAACATTTTTAAAAATACCCAAATAACGTGCATATATTTATTATTATATAATTAAATTTGGATATTAATAAAAATGTCGGTTCAATTAAGCAAGTAGCAACACTACAAATTAAAATACATATATGCGATTTCTTCCCCTTTCTATTTGATTTGACGACTGATGTTTTTTAAATAAAATCGTACAAAAAACACATGCAGCATCTGGCTTAGGAATTTTTTCTAGGATTGATAATATTCTTAATTTGTATTGTGCAAATGATAACTTGATTTTCATTAAGACTAATGCAAAAATGATTGATGCTCTCAAATAGCTTTTAATCGAGTTTGAGGACTTATCTAATATAAATTTATTTATTTTAAAGTGAAATGATTATTTTTTTAATATCACTAAGTTTGATGTACAATATATGGCATGTATTCTTGGCTACAAAGTTTCTCAACTTCCTATATCCTATTTAGGAGTTCCTTGCGTGATATAAATGTTAACTTTATTGAGTGGAATACTTTAATTGATAATATAAAAAAGGTTGTAAAGTTGAAAAGTAAATATTGTGTCTTCAGATTACCTTTTTTAAATTCAGTCATTTCTGTTATTCTTTTATTCTTTTATAGTAGAATGAAGATTGAAAAATTAAGAAATGAATTTTTATGATATGGGAATAATGCTGTTAAAGAAACTTTATCCTTGTGGCATGGAAGGTTGTATGAATTATTATGATATAAAAATTTAAATCATTGATCTTAGTGGAAAGCATAAATTTGAACTATATAGAATTGAGTCAGTTTAGTTATTGCGATTTTGAAAAATCTAAATCGAATCAAATATAAAAACCGAACTAATTCACAAATTCAACTGAACCAATTTAAATAAATTGATAACCGAATTATTTAATTCAAACTTTTTTAGTTCAGTTGAAAATCAAATAAATTAAAACAATAAACACCCTTGGTACCAGTTCAGATCTATCAAGTCCAGATCCGAAATCAATCGGAACTCCCCCTTTGTCAGTGACCTCATATCGTACCAAAAAAGCTAAACCGAACCGGTACCAGGGGTGTATAGTAAACATTTAATATTTATTAAGGAGGGTTTGACTATATAAAAAGTTTTAAAAATATAAAATTCAATTCATTTTCAATATATATAATTAAAATTTTAAAATCATAGGGATGACTTAGCCACCCTTTCAATACACCTAGATCCGCCCCTGCCTACAGTATGTGCTGTTTGAATTGTAATTGCTGCTCCGGATAAGTACGGAATCATCAATTTCCTAGCAAATTCCTTTAGAAAGTGTGTTTATGTGGGACTGCAATTTTCAGTGCTGCTTCAGTAATTTGTAAACTAATGAATTTAGGCAATTTCTGCTGGGGAGGTACTGGTTATATGTTTTAGTCTATCTGTTTGTTTCATTTAGTGAATTTTGGTTATTGTAGTTCAGATAGCAACATTGACTTTTATCAAGTTATAAACCATTTACAT
Organism: Carex parvula; assembly: GCA_025461045.1. Classification (NCBI taxonomy): domain Eukaryota; kingdom Viridiplantae; phylum Streptophyta; class Magnoliopsida; order Poales; family Cyperaceae; genus Carex; species Carex parvula. Next base: position 962,360 of record JAJGRW010001317.1, read on the forward strand.
TGTAGAGAAACATTTTCTCTTATGTATGCCATAACACATACACATTTATGCCAAAAATGTTAAACCTAATTTATGGAAGTTATCATGCATTGTTGTCAGGTAAGGTTGTAGTAGAATTGGCAAAGTCAGATGACATCAAAGTTGTAGTGGTGCTGCATCCCTCTTTTGTCACTGTTGATGATATTGAAGGTGCGGATTTTGTTTCAGTTTATTCAATAATTGTGGTATTATGCTGCTATCGGTGGGTACTTTGCCGGTATTGGGACAGTAATCTGTACCAGGCTGTACCAAGTTAAAGCCTGTCAGTTACCAATTTGCTTTTTTTTTTTGGGCCGAAAGTACTATTCTTATTTCTGTTGCACCAGGTGGCATGATAAATCACAGATTTATATGACTTATTATATTTATTTCTCTCTCTGACTAATTGTATGTCACACTCCGAACCAGGATTTCCGGATTAGGGTGTGATAAATCCCCGTCCCGTGTCTAATAATCAGAAAGACACGCAAGGCTAAACAGAAATAATAATCACACAGCGGAAGCAATAACAAAATAATCAAGCAAAAGTCATAAATATCAAATAAACATACATACATACATACATAATATCCATGCAATCCACCTCGGGATAAAATAAACACAAACTAATCAAAGGGATACATAATCTATCGAGTCCAATGCGTATAACAAAAACATCGGACTCGCAAAACCCTAACAAAAGTCCCTAATCTATATCAGGTGATGTGGCCGTCGGGGACAGCTCCTGACGCCTCCTGCTGCGGACCGTCAGACTCTGTACCTGCCCACATCCATAAAAGGGAGGGGATGAGCGAATGATCGCCCAGTATGTGACCCAGTATTATCCCTTCAGGGATTCTCTTAAGTCAAAGCACATTTTTAAATTGAAATCTACGCGAAGTTCGATAATCGTTTTATTTTTAATGCACATGTTACGGAAATTAAACCTGTCATACTAACTACAAAAGAAAAATATACATATAATAGATGACATGATGTGATTTTTCTATTATGCCAAAATGATGAAATTTCCCAAAATAAAATATGAGGATCAATATTATACTCAACCGAGGTCCAGTACAATAGGTACCGTGTGTACAAATTGATATAGTAATAATACGGATAATTTTGTCACCCCGTGCCGTGCCAAATTCAATCAAATTGGATTTATATCTCAAATGTGACATAACACAAGGACTGCGATCAGAGGGGCAAAGGTACCCGATGCCTAATGACATCGAGCTTTGCCCACACAAGAAGGGCACGCTAGCCGATGGTTATATCGAATTTCGTGTAACATAATCCAAGGACTGCGATCAGAGGGGCAAAGATACCCGATGCCTAATGACATCGAGCTTTGCCCACACAAGAAGGGCACGCTAGCCGATGGTTACATCAAATTCCATGTGTTTTCCTTACTCTAAGACGATCCATCACCAAACATATAAAATAGGAGAAAACTACAAGCAATGCGTAAAAATGAATTAATCCGTTTCCTCATGAGCAGAGACGGAACTCCACCATCCGGCCAGATCAATGGGACAAGGGCTCGTGAGCGGCCCATAACAACAAAAATAACATCTGCCACTGCAACCTCGGCAGCCGTACTAGGCAAGTAGCTCCTAATGTAGGGGGGATAGCTCCCGAATCGTCTCCGGACTCGAGATCGGTCCGCACAAAATGTAAAATGATCAAAAAATAATATAAAACCAATCCCATGCATATAATAATAATAATCCTAATAAGACCTCTAAGGAATCAAGTGATCCCTCAGCCCAATGACCCACGAACCGCCTCGCATCCCATGCCTACGAGACGGAAAGCAGTCATTCGGTCTTCTATCTCACACTCACCAATGCACATGCTTAACTACAATAATATGTTGTCCTCTACGAGAAGAGGACAACTAATATCCTAATATATTATTAATTAAGTTACGCTACTCCTAAGAAAGCATTAAATTTTCAATTTAGAAGGGGTTGTGCAAATCCTAAATTACAATTCAGAAAGGATTAAACATGCTCTAATGCAACTACAAAATTTGAAGTGCGGATGTCAGGTCAAGTGGTCGACTGGTGAGAGTACGCCACGAAAGAAAAATACAGATATCCCACACTTGATAGCTGTAGGGGTAGAAAGCGCTAGCGCTAGAAATCACCGCAATCTGCACGATCCTCACCTGCTCCGGTGTAATCGTCAGCGGGATCGTACCACAGATCGAACTCGGTGTAGGTCGGCTGACCTGTAATTTAGTCGTAACTTAATTAGAGTCTACACTAAGTATTCGTAACCTTTATTACCTCGTTTGATTATTTTCACTAAGTGTTCGAATCTGCTCAATCGGTTCGATCGATTTTATTCGATTCCGATTGAGCGTAAAAATTAGGTCAAGGTTGGTTTAATTTAATCTAGTGTAATTTAAATATTCATTATATTTTAATTTGAAGATAAACTGTTTAACTAATTATATAAGTCATAACTTTTAACTTAAGGATATTACATATTTTTACAATAAAAATAAGTAAGGTATAACCTACGTAATTTAATTTTCTATTTACTCACTTGTAAAATAACGTGTTTTCCTAACTAATTAAGCTACAAATAAATTTTAAATCCTAAATACGTAGTTTATAAATGTTAAATACTTAATTATTATAGCGTTTCTAAAATCGTACGTATTATTTTTACTAATTTGTGCGAGTCGATTAATTTAAATATAAATTAATACATGATTCTCTAATTATTCTAATTAGTAAAATTTTGTATTCGTAATGATTCGAAAGCGTTAATATGTTGTTAATTAATTGTCCTTTATTAATTAACAACATATTTTATTTATAAATTATTTACTTTATTTAAAACTACATTTGATTTAATCTAATATTTACTTAACATTTAAAATCCTAACTACTCTACATGTGTTGAATTATTTTTATTGGGTGTGTTTCGGGATCATACAGGTGTCCAATTGGGCTTTATAATATCTGTTCAAATTATGTTATGAACTATCACTGAGGCATCAAGACCCTGGACGGTATAATCATCTCCCGTATTTAAGTGAAAAACCTCGGATTGAGCCAAACCCGAAGGAGGCTCAAAATCCTAAGTATATTTATCCGATTTTTATTTCACTTAATTACTTTTCCGAAAGCCTACATTTGTAAATCCGTCTCTTTTAATCATTCAATCGGACCTCACATATTTTGAGGATTTCCAAAGCCTGATTAAACAATTCATAATCCAACAAGCCAAGCTTCACATTCTCACTTAAGCCCCTATATTAAAATAAATTACGCAAGGCCTAAAATTTACACAATCGCACCCCAACTTTCAAAATATCACAACAAGGTCCCTGTCATTTCAAATTCGGTACCAGCAGTATCACTGGGCTGTACCAACTGGTACAGCACCCTCTAAATATCAACCAACAGCAACAGAAACAGCAAGCCCAAAAAGGCAAGGCAAGGCAAGTACCCAAACAAAATCAAGGCAACTGCCAGCAAGGGGTAGTACCAAGTGCCAGCATCAACAGAATCGCAAAACAGGTCACACAACCAGCACAATCAACACACAAGGCGCGCAAGCCACAGAACCGAAACCGCAAGGACAGAGACCAGAAAAACGGAGACAACCCAGCTCCAAAAATCACCGTACCTGTACTGGTACGGTACCAGTAAAAATCAGCAAAGAAAAACAGAACCCAGCAACACGCAAATCGGGTACAACAGTACAAGGCACACAGAAAGCAATCTCACAACTCCAATGTCACATTCTCACCGAGAAAATCAACAACTCGCGTGAGGCAATTCAATTTTCCCCAATTTCAAACGCCATCTCACATAAATCAAAATAGAGGGTGCGCTGTTATTACCCGAAAGAAGGGAAATCGCAAGAGGCAAGGTCGGCCGGTTCCTAGGTTCTGCCTTGCCTTCGGCCGTCTCAGTCAAATCAACAAGCAACCACGGCGGAGGCTCTACTAGGCACCCGATTCACCAAGCAAGGCACCAAAGTAACGGGTCGCAACACCAGCACAGAGAAGACGCAGGAAAGGGGGAAAACGAACCCGATCCAAGTCTCCAGCAAGGAATCAAACAAGCACAAGCACAGGGAAGGAGGGCCCGAAGGCAGAGAATAAGAGAGAGTAAGGGAGAGAGTGAGAGAGCGGAGAAGAGAGAGCGGCAGAGAAGGGGGTGAAACCAGCGAAAAAGAGAGAAAGGGTGAGGGGTTTTGTCGCCAGAGAGAAAATAGAGGGAAGGGGTGTGATCGGGGAAAAGAAATGAAAAGGGGGCGGCCGGTTAGGGTTTAGTTCGGACCCGAACTCAAAACTCAAAATTGGAGTTCACAACAATTCAAATCCGATATGAATAGCCAAAGGCGTAGCGAGTCAGATAAAAATTCAATTTTAATTCCTTAAACTTCATCAAAGGGTCATGACTTCATTAGAATTACGTACTGCTCTAATTCGATCGAACTATTATTTTAGATTAATAAATTTTGTCGACGTCATTCGGTTATAATTATTAATTTGTCAATTGTTATTGGATTAATATCTAACTCGTTTTAAATTTCCTGATTCGAAGTCGAAATCAATTGTGAAAAATTGAAATTTCCATTCATTTAATTAATTTATTATAAAAATTCTTGCTTTTATTAATTTAATCATTTAATTAGGTCTAAATCTAATTAATTAATCTAATTAATTACACCTAACTTTGCGGGTTATAACATTGTATGTACAAAATGAATTTCAGATGTGAAGATCTCCATATCAGTACTTGGAATTCAGATCCAGTGCAGTAACCCAATTTTTGAGTTTTGATCTAAACCGTCCAAGGTGCTCTAACACGAATCTTAAAGAACCTGGATCCCACAAATAATACTGGCCCCTGCGCTACCACCGAATAGGCACCGTACACGTCAAAACTCAAAAATTGGGTTACTTTAGGGGATCCGGACTCCAGTACTTGGAGCTGAGATTAACAGGACCACCCCTCCAGAAATGACTAAGCAGTTTGAGGAGATTCTCTCTACCAAACCCGAATCCATATCCTCCCAGGTACCGTAAAAGGGAATCTTTTACAATTACTAAATCTCAACCATTCAAACTAGCGAACGGTTGGAATTAAATTAAATAAAATAACATGTGCTCCTCACGTGCAAAAGAGAATCACCCTCTCCATTCCTTCTCTCAACTCTGAATTCCGATCAGCGCCTTTCCTCCGGCTCTCTTTTCCTCCGACGCGTCTCCACCTTCCCGTTCCCTTCAAGCAGCGCTTGTTCAAGCACCTCGTATCGCTCCTCTCCGCCTTCTCTGTCTTTCCCGCTACATCTCGACTGAACCGGATTGCTTTCTCTCTCTCTAGATCGTTGTCACTAACTTGCTCCTCCACCTGAGCACTCCGCTTCCTCGCACTCTGCTTCAATAGGTGTGACACATTTTTTAAAGAATTTGTGTCTAATTTCTCACGGCCTGTTACAATTGTAGTCATTTTTGCTTAATTCTCAGAAATTGCTAAGATCAAGCTATCAATTTTCATCTGGAGGAATTAGGCCTTAGGCTATGTCATTTATCTTCTATTTTCTTAGTGAATTATTTTACATATGCAGAATCTCTCTTCTTGTTTGACCCAAAATTTGCAATTTGGTTGGTTCATGTCGGTACAGTTTCTCACCTAAAGGAACTTTTGAAATGAAGTTTTTTCCCCAATCTAGCAATTATTGGTTACGTTCGTCTATTTCTATTCTCATTTGTATATAAATTTCTTCCCATTATTATACATTTTAAATTCAACAGGTGAACCAGAATAAAAGCATGAATAGGGCAGTGCTACATAGAGGAAATACACAATCAGAGGTAACAGGAGGGACCAAAGACACAACATCCATATTCTAGTCGTGACCTGCTTTTCCTATCTATTGCTTCTCACAAATCAAAACCTGGTACGAGAAAGAGTATGGGAGCTTTGTCCCTGTTTAAGGAAGAGGGACAGAGTTTGTTAGTATGAAAGGGAAAAGTGTTGTTTGTCAGTCGACGGTCTAAAAAGAGAAAAGATGGAGGGAGGAGTCAAAAAGCAGATAATGGTCTTCAAAGATGAATTTGGAAGAGGAGATTGGTGTTGAAGTTGGATAAACCAAATGGGATAAGTATGTATATAGAGAAAAAACTATAGCATATATAAAATTCTAGCTTGACTTTTTATGTATGTTCATTTTCCGAATCGAAATACTGGACTGCTTTATCCTCTTTTTTGAGAGGAGGCTTTCTGCACAGGGGTGAAGAAAAAAAAAACATACATTTTTTATATTGTAATTAGAGGAGGCGCCTTTCACGTTTCTGCATAAGGCACAGGGCACTGTGCCTTTCCCGCCGCCAGAATGAACTAGGCGGGAAAGTGAAAGGTGCTGATCGGAATTCAGAGTCGAGAGATGGAATGGAGAGGGTGATTCTCTTTTGCACGTGAGGAGCACATGTTATTTTATTTTATTTAATTCCAACCGTTCGCTAGTTTGAATAGCTGAGATTTAGTAATTATAAAAGATTACCTTTTACGGTACCGGGGAGGATATGGATTCTACCAAACCCGAGGTGATTTGAATCTCTCAACTGACCATTACCCCTTAGAACTCCATCTAAATCAGAGGTGTTACAATTGATGATCCAACCTATCCGGTCAATCCAGTGTACTGGATTTGACCAGTTTGAATTGACACTTCGACTTCTCTGGAAAATTCTACGCTCTTCTTCAGAAGAAAACACGATTCCTCATTCCCACCCACCGCTCCTACTGCTCCTCTCTCTCCTCCCTCTGCCTCCTGTCGCTCCTCCGCTTCCATGACGAACTCTGCGCAAGAGAAGAAAAAAGCGCTTCCATCCGAAATCCCCAAGGCGCCCAAGGCTCTCTCCGCGGCGCAACGCGCACAACAAGGTACCAACCTATCTACCTTCCTTCTCTTAAACTTTCTCTAACTGCACTTCAATTGATTCCTTCCGTCTCTAACTGCAATCTTCATCTCACCGATACTTTTTTGGTAATAGAGTTTATTCTTTAATATTCTTTCGTAAATACAAATCAATTGCAAATTTTAACGATGCTAAAGTGAATATGGCAAAATCCCAAAAAGACAATACTCTTAAACCTTTGTTATAAAAAAATTCGGAAAAACTTCGAACTTTTAATTCTCCTTATGCACAGTTTTTATTTTATTTTTAAATTAAGAAGTAAAGGAATTCTGATTTCTGAAGAATCTGCTCATCACGTCGTATTAGCCATTCTATGAGACAGCAGACACGTATATTAATTAACAAGGAACAATTGTTCCCAATTTCAGTATCACAATCACAAGTGTATGAAGTTCGGCTCCTCTCCGTTACTGCAGTTTGTATCCATGTTCTGCAAGCTTTACAGGTACTTTTTTGGTTTTGTTACTTATGTACACAGCTCTCTAGCAAACGGTTCTCCGATTGAAGCCAGGAAACATGCTGATTTTAATTTTCTTTCGGTTTTCAGAGAAACCGTTTCCATCTAAATTGAAGCCAGGAAATAGGCTGATTTTGATTTTGTTTCTGTGAAGCAGCTGCTCCAGGAACTAATCAATTGCAATTACTTCCACTGATTTTTGAGGTTCGGCTTCTAAAAGTACTGTGATATTTTCTGAGCTTGCTCTTTTGGTACAAAAAAAAACGGTGACTAGCACCAAGTAATAATTCAAAAAAAAAAACTCAGCATAAACTGTGAAGCATCACAGCTCTTTTCGTTTTTTGAGGTAATTGTAATCTGAGCTAATCAATTGCAATTACTTCCACTGATTTTTGAGGTTCGGCTTCTAAAAGTACTGTGATATTTTCTGAACTTGCTCTTTTGGTACAAAAAAAAACGGTGACTAGCACCAAGTAATAATTCAAAAAAAAAAAAAAAAAAACTTTCTCCTTTTTTAAATTAGTGAACACATTGTTCTAGCACAACCCATCTGTAAAAATACTATAAGTTATGCAATTAGCACCACACCTTTTATGATTTAGAATTTTCTGATTACTTGCACATCTCATCTATAAATGTGCTAAGTTATCAATAACAGAAGAGAACATTGAAATGTGTCATTCTTAATTGACACCTTGCTTTCAACTAATATGTTGTGAATTAAAATGTTCACAGCTTTATTCATAAGATGTGAACATTTTAGCTCTCTTCCACTGCTCATGGACAAAAATGCTATAGGTTATGCAATTAGCATCACTTTTTTTAGGAAGGCTCAAATGCCTCGTTTAATATATTTCCTGTATTATAATGGGTGGCTGGGGCTGAACCCCCTGGATTTTGAAATTTTGTAGATGATATATAGACACAAAATTTTGCACCCTTCCTAAATCGCCCCCCCCCCCCCCCCCCCCCCCCCCCATCCCGGAAAGTCCAAAGCCCTAATTTAATCGAATTATTTATGATTGTATGTAGAAATTATATTAGTTAATTCATTATTTTCTTCAAATTTATCAATCAGAGTATTAATTAGAATTAGCTAATGGTTTCAATCCAATTAGTTATTTTTTTTCTTCCGTGAAAATTCTGAATTCGTCTCTGATGACTGATGGGTTGGGTTGACTGATGATTTGCATAATTAAATTTGTATAGCTATGGTTTTGTTGATCCGTGACTGGTGGGATTTTGTCAGACCTTTATAAAATGCTATGATAATGCTTTTCTGACCCAACTGGATCCATTGATGCTTCTAAACTAATTATTGCCAATAAGAAAAAGTGAGCATACAACTTGAACCGTTTTTTTTTATTAATAGGGAAAATAAAAAATGTTATCGAGAGGAACAGTTTCGCTAGATTTTGAAAAATAGGAAGAATATTATGATTTGTAACATCCAGGGCACTGTAGCTGGACGTTATAAACCTTAACGTTCAGTTAATCTAATCGCTAATGGTCTATAACGTTCAGCTACAGTGTTTTTTTTTTTTTTTTTGAAAAAAAACTCGCTTTCCTGTAGAAAATTAAGTGTATACATGACATATTGAACTTGATTTATTTCCGTACCTGATGTTCGGTATAGACCGGTAAGATAACTTCAAATTTCTAGTATAATTTAGCATAAAATATGGTCATTAATATTATAAAGTATAAAATAAAATCTACAATGCTAGCAAGTAAAATTAGACCAGCAAATACTAATACATGTCCTGTATACACTTAATTTTTTACAGGAAAGTGAGGTTTTTTTTTCAAAAAAAAATACTGTAGCTAGACGTTATAGACCATAACATCCAACTATAGTATTTTTTGTTAATTAGAGATCATTAGCAATCAGATTAATTGAACGTTATGATTTATAACGTTAAGCTACAGTGCCCTGGACGTTACAAACCATAACGTTCCTCCTATTTTTCAAAATTTAACGAAATTGTTCCTCATTGTCTATATTTTTTTTTGTTTTTTCTATTAATAAAAAAACGGCAACTTGAAGCTCAATTAACATACTATATAATTTCTTATAATCTTTGTAAGCACCTATGTGAAGATATTTGCAGGAGTTCAGCTAATTCGTATTCTCTGCATTAACTCAAAAGAGAATTTTTTGGGTTAATGTATCTCGACTATTCGATCTGTTTTAAGATTCGTGCAGATTAAATCAACACTAATATTAAAGGGCTCCCTATGTTATAGGTAGGAATCGGATTGGCTCCGTTTAAAATCTGACGGTTGAGATTCATTAACTCAAAAGAGAATCTTTTGAATTAACGAAGAGGATACACATTCAAGTTCAACATGGTTGGACTGTACGATATGATATCACTGACAAAGCAGCCGTACAGAAGGCTGAAGAAGCCCACAAAGACATCCTCAATTGGTTCAACAAGTATGTAATGTAAATAAAATGATGGCGTGTATGCTATATATAATATATGTTTCATGAATGTCAAGTCAAAACTGAGAGTTTGTGGTGATAGATAGTTATGGAAGGGCACACTAGAAATTAACTAAATGCTTCAATTAAATGCAATGGTGATTACGAATATTAACCAGTAGGTGAGATGTCGGAATGGCTTTTAAAAAAATCAGAAAGTCAACTCTTCATGAGCAAAAATTATAATTCGAGACTTCTAAACCTTTACAACTCAAAATATAAAATCGTAAAGATTAGAATTAACAATTATAAATGTCCCATAGGGTTGATCAAGTATATATGACTGCTCAACCGCCTCCCTTTTTTTTTTTCAAGCTTTTGTTCGTAGTAGTATAAATGTGGGCATATTAGTGTAAAATCTGGTTAATTTGTAGTTTTAATTGCACAATTGAGGTTTTTCAAGCCTCAGTTAAACTATTTTTCTTGGAGTGGAATAATTGCAGTTAATACGCTTAGTATGCTAAACTAATTGGTTAATTAGTCGTTTGCGGTGATCAAATCATTACGAATCGTCCGTTTTCCGTTTATACGGTCAATTAGTTGGTTATTTATTTTTTTTCTGCAGTCATATATACTATATTTTGTCTTGTCTTATTTAAGCTTTTCTAAATGATAATTTCATAAAATTTTATTAATTGACAATGAAACTAAGTTAAAATAAGTTTTTTTATAAGTTTGATGTGTTAAATTAATTATTTTTATTAATTACAAGTATATGCACACAACTTTATTGAAAACGTGAAATTATTCGCAAAATTCTGATTAATCAACCGCATACCGATTAATCGCTTAACGATTACTCCGTCCATCCGACAAGCGCATACTTTTATTTACAGCACTGATCTGGTATAGCTCATTTAACTTCAAAAATACCATAGCAGGTGTTTCAATAACCCGCAATTACTGTATAAACCCTAAAACATTATAAAAGAAAAAAAAGTTGGAAAATTTCTTGCTTGGAACTATATGGCTTTAATAATCGGAATTGGTTACTTGACCGTAAAATCATAATCGGCTGAATCGGAATGGAAATTCAAATTTTTTGACACAAGCTTGTTTTGCATAAAATTATATAGGAAAAAAAATATTTAAAAGTTAATAAACATTTACTGTGAAGATGTAAAACATATATTAATTATGTAATACAACAATCTACTTGTAATCCACTTATTCCGCTTATATAATATAATATAAACTTTCAAGCATACAAACATCTATCTATATATCTAATCTTTGATCCGTGAGTACTGTTCACCTACAGTATAGTGAATAGTACCCCTGACAGGTGGGTGTCTATTGTCAGCAACCTGCTTCGATTTTTATTTTCTCTTCCGCCTTCCTTCTCGAAAGTTCTCTCTTCTCCTCTCTCTCTCTCTCTCCGTACCTTCCTCTTCTCTCTGAAAATTGTCCACTCTCCCCTCACTCAAATTCTCTAGAATCCTCTCCAATCCATGGGAGATCACCGGGCCCTGCGTACATCCGGAGTACCGCGACGCCGTGCCTCTAGCCGTAGAGTACCGCCGACACTGCCCCGCCAACGCCGCCGCCCAGGCAATAGTCCCCACATCCGACCCCGAGACGATGATCTGCGACATCAAATAGTTACCCCGCAACGGCCAACGCAACCGCCCTCCGGTGAAGCGCATGGTGCTCAAGAAGGTGGACGTGGAAAAGCTGATGGCCGAAAAGACCGAGTTTCAGTTCCCTCCCGTGTATCTCACCAAGAAGATTGAGGAGGATTACGACGCCTGTGGTGGCGGCTATTAGAAGTGAGGTAAGGCTGTTGATTTACTACAACTTTTAAACAAGTTGCTAATTTTTCAATTACTGGCGCACAACACTTGAGTCTGAGTTTTTTGAGAAACTGAATCTTGGCAAACATATCTAGAATTCGGGCTCTTTACACATGTCAAGATTATATAAGAGATCTCAATTTTTTCCCATTTGGATTAGAAACCATCAAAGTTGTCACATAGTTGAATGTGCTGTCAATTTTACAAAGTTAATTAATCTCTGATGATGAAATCACCCAAATGGGGCTCTTAGTAACAAACATGTGTACTATTACCATATAGCTAAAATAAGTTTTCATAATGATTAAAAAGGGCTGAAGTGAAGAAATGTAGATAAGGTTAGGGATCCAACTTTTTTAACAAACAAAATTCAATTGACAAAAATTAATTACAGGGACCAATTTCTCTCTCCTCTAATGATGTTCCAACTGTGAAGTACCTCCCTCTGTTTCTTCAAGCGCTCTCAAACTACAGAAAGAGGACATCACTGTCTGATCCATCAATGGATCCCAACACTGTGACACCATCAAAAGCTTTACTACTACTTCGAAGAAAGACTACTCACCCACCATGAACTTTGACTCTATAAACAATTTTCTGTGGCCCGGCTTGTCAAAAATGATTGGTATCAATATCCGCCTAGCTTGACGCTTTCGAGGCCATTGAAGATCATGCCTGCAACCGCCTTCTTTATGTGCTGAGGTATTTCTCCAATTACTATTTATTTTGCTAAATTAGGTTAACAATAGTACAAGAACAAAGGTGCCCCAATAATAGTTTTCTAATTTCAATATTCAAGTAGATTGACAACAATACAAATTTCAAAATTTAGGCTCCCCAGCAAGCTACACCCAAATTTTTCCATGCGCTAAGGTATCTCTATCTCATTCCTATTTAATTCAAGGAATTTGGTTAAGAACAGTAATGATTGTGCCTTAACAATAGGTTTCCTCATTCAATAATGAATTTGATTAAGAGTAATAATTATATTTCAATATTTACTATGGTCTAATTATAGGTGTAACAACTGGTGTTCTTGACTCAGTAATACTCAAGTACCAAATTGAGTATTTCTGAGCTGACAATCAGGAGCCAGCTAATTCAATGCAACCGAGGCATGCAATGTAGCTTCTATTCTCTTATAGGGCCAGAAATTCCCTTTTGTATATGTGCCTTCACAATTTTACCCCAGAAATATTGCACTACTGGAAGGTGTCTTTTAATTGCTACTAATATTATAAACATTCTAAACAGATGGAGTAAATTAGTACTTAGCAAGGGTTATAGTGTGAAATTGAAGACATTAGTCACAGCTTTATTTATTTTCAATGTATAATTTCTGTATTTAATACCTCTCTTCAAGGAAGCAGTTTAACCTCGATCCCGCTTTCAGTCCTGGTATAATCAAGATTAATTATCCCATCTATGTTTCTTTGACTAAATCATTTAGGTTTGGTTTACCTATCTACTTATACCATTTGGTGTCATTGAACAAATACATTAGTCAAGTCAGCAACCCAATGAGACTTTTGCCAGTAGAAAAAAGTTATTGTTTATTCAGGTCTTCATTTCTTGATTACTATATATGCTTAATTTAATAACATTTTACTGTTTTATCTTTTAGCAGCAGTATTTGCTGAGAAATTGTCTGTTGTATCAGTGCTGGACATGTACAATGTACGCATCTTTGCATATGAGCAAACTGATATTTTGCAAAACCTTCACAATGGAAGGTACTCCAGAGAATAGGGTCGTCTCAACCTCTTGCGGGAGTGAGAAGTCAACAAAATTGATTTTGAAGAGGAGAGGCTCAGGGATTTCAATTCATTAACAGGTGCCTTGAAGATGCCATCCATGCTCTTGGCCGGAGAAAACCTCATTTATCTAAGGTCAGATTTTGTTTTCTCTTCCTCTCATCTGATGCTTCCTGCATTCTGTGTGTATTCTTCTGCTTTGTTAGTCATGGATTTATTTCTTTTAGCATAGTGATCTGAATTTATTTTTTTCAGAAAACAAGCAAGTATTATTACTATTTTAGACTATCTGAACACATCAAAGGTTTTTAACAAGTGTCCTTGAAGTATAATGGAAGTGTTTATGTCCTACTGGTTACAATTTTTCAAACAGGCAAGTATTTCATGAGCTTGCCATAGAAGGTTTATTTACTGTACACTGGAACAAGAATAAGTTTAGCAGAAATCATATCAGCTTTGAAGTGACTAAAACAACTTCCGTGCAGGGTGATTTACTCAAGTTACTCATCAAGAATCAATACCTTTCACAACAAAAACTTTGTGATCACATGAGCTGCCAACACAACGCCTACTGCATCCAATATTTCGGCATTATGCATTGTTCTAATTAACAGAAAGTGAAGGTGTTTTTGAAAAATGTTCACTCTTATTTGTCTTCTTAACTGCAGGGCTTGAAGAACATTTTTTTTCATATTACAGTGTGTTAGTTAAATTTTTTTATATAATTATTAATCAAGCAATTTAGGTTACTTGCCCAAAAAAAAAAATACAAGACATCACATATACAACAACATCTTTGATCAATGAGATGAACTGTAAATAGTATAGCATATAAATGTGTCTGCTTAAAAATTGAACCATTTAGATTGTATATATATGCCAAAAGTTCATGATGCTTTCATTAGATGCAAATGATTTATATCTAAAACAAGATGGATGGAGTGCTTTCATAGTATTTTTTATATATATATATATATATATATTGTTCATATGCATTGTACTTTTTATATTTTGTATCAATCAACAACTCATAAACTTATCACAATTAACATGCCAACATGCCGAAGCAAAGCGAGGCATTTCTCTAGTTTATCTGAATATTTGATTTGTTCAGCTGCAACAAACGTGATTTGGGAATTAGCCGATTTTCCAAGTCAATTCGGAAGTAGCCCTCCGGCCAAGTCAATTCGGAATGAGCCAATTTTCCAAGCCAAATGAGAAGATGTCCTTGTTCTATTGCAGGTTGATAGAAGGCGCGCTTCGATCAGTGAACAACCTCCTAGAGAAATTTGCAAAAAACATTTTTCTTCCTCTACTTAATTGCTAACTGCCCCAAACAAGTTTGTCTCGGTTGGTGTGTACATATGATTCCCTTCGCATTTCTCGTAGCGGCTCTTCCCTGCATTCCCCTTCGCCTCTTCGCGTGTCTTGGATCGGAGGTGGCTTCATATTGCTAAACCCTTGCTTATAACACACAGTCACCAATTTATATATCTAAAAGTGATGATGATTAAGAATATATATTAAACCAGTAGGTGAGATGCTGGAAATGGCGTTCACAAAAATCAGGAAGTCAACTCCTCGTGAGCAGAAGTTATGAGACTTCTCAACCTTTAACAAAAGAAGCAGTCGTACCCATACCTTCGAGCCCCTTGAAATTCATCATCCGCCAGCACCCAATCCAAGCTCGGATATATATATTATCAGTAAAAAAAAACCCCATAAACCACAAATGGTGACATCACAGACTGTGATCAATAAAAAACACATAACACGCAGAAGCACGGTCGTCCGGCACGTCATGCTTAGCCGTGCTGTGTTCATAGCCGTGTTGTGCTCAACACAGGTGCTTTTGAGCAAGGCACAGTACGGTATGTTTACACCACAGTGCTGCCACAACCCGCCGACTCTAGACCCGGCCTACGGGAAGGGCACGGTTGTGGACAACTTTGGGGGACTTCTCAAATATTTAGACCCAAATGTGATGAATCACACTTACTCCTTGTTTGATCATTTTGTATGAAAAGAGCAATTAATGAGTTGGATTGCGTTTTCTAATCGACACTACGTACTTTCATATGCCATCATTTGATAGTGATCTATATATAGTGACCTGACCCAAATATGAGCAACACGTAGTAATGGATCAAAAACTCCAGTAGCCTGTTAAATGAACCTAACTGAATGATCATGAAATTAATGGAATGTGATCTAACCAAAATGGACAACTTTAATCGTCCTTCAAAGAATAATTCAAGGTTATGGTACTATGCATAACACATTATTCTGTATTATATATGGACTAATATTTTTATTTTCGAAGTCTAAACAGTCAATCTAAACTGTTCAACATGATATCCATATAAAAGGAATGTACTTGTAGATCAAATTTTACATTTTATAAAATTTTCTTTATATATTTCTAGATAGGTAGAAATCACTTGATCTAAAAGATTATAGACCATTCAAAAGTAATGATTTTCTACAAATTTTATATAAAGAAAAAAGTTCTAAAAAACATAAAATTTAGTATGCAAGTAAATTTTCATATGGAGATCATATTGAATGGTACAAACTGATTGTTTGCACTTTGAGAACGAAACTCTATAGTACGGATCAATATTAGCTCTTTGTTAGATAGTGTTCTTAGATTAATAAACTTAACAACCTGCCTACATGAAACTAGTAAGAATTATCGGTTAAATTGAGATAAGGACTTGATTGAATTAAATTGAAAAATTGAGGGGGGCTGTCTGAACTAAACAAAGTTTAGGGGCTCATTTGAACCCATGATATCCTTATTAGAAAATTTGATAGTAAAGTAAAATGTTGGCATAGCATTCTTATTTTAATAGAAGGCAGAAAAACTTTAATCAATGTTATTCTTCCCTCTATTTTCATGTATGCCTTGTCTATTTTCAAATTTTCTAAGGGGGTTCTCAAACAATTTGACAGAAAAAGGAGAAAATTCCTTTGGCAAGGTTACGGAAATAATAAGAAAGGATATGCATTGGTTAAATGGGACAAAATATGCCAACTCGAAGAGTATGGAGGTATGGAAATTTTAGACTTAGAACAAATGAATACAACACTACTTGTTAAGTGGTTGTGAAAATTTAAAGATCCATGTTGTCAAGGCATGTGGAAACAAGCCTTACAACTTAACTACTTGTCTGACAATCGTATCCCTCATTCCCAATTTTGGTCAGTCTTACTGCAGATGCAAAATATGATTGACATTGGCATTACTTACCAACCTGGATCAAATAGTATGGTGAAATTCTGGAAAGATGTCTGGATTGGAAATGTTCTTTGTCCATAACATACCATTTTTTGTATAACCTGTGTTCTAATCAAAATATTAATTTGGCTGATATTATTTCCTCTCACAGATTGGCTGTTACTTTTCACAAAATCTTGACAAGAGTGAATAGACATGAGTAGGCTGAAGTGTTGGAAATTATACACACCGTTCACTTTGATCATGAGGATGATATTCTGCAATGGAAATGAGAATCAAAGGGGGTTTTTTTTCTGTTAAATCCTTACACCAATTCTTGAATTTTAAAGGAGTAAATGAATTACATGCTCTCACCTGGTGGACTGTTAAAACTCCTCCCAAAATGCAAGTGTTCATGTGGTTGTTAACAAAAAAGAAAATTCTCACCAAATCCAATTTAGCAAAAAAAAATGATGGATAGGGTATACTAGTCAAACAAGAGGAAACTCCTCACCATTTGTTTGTACAATGTTCAAGAACTAGGCATGTTTGGTTTTTGATGGAGAGGTGTCAGGATCTAATAGAACACTGACAGACACTTGAAGATGTCATGCATTTTGCCTTTAACTTTACCAAAATCTGAGAGGAATCAATTCTTTATAACGTTTAGTGCATTAGCTTGTACCATTTGGTTATTGAGAAATAAAATTTGCTTTAATCAATAAGTTTGTGATTTTGTTAGAACTTATGTTCTACATATTATTAATTGGGTTGCTATTTGGATAGGAAAAAATGATAGAACAGCTGGACCGGCTAAAGAACAGAAGCAGTGGCTACCTGAGGATAACTCCCAAATTCCACTACAGGAGCTGGAGTTGGAACAGAAGCAAGTGCTGGTGAAGTCTGCCAATACTGAAGATTCTATTTGACATTATCTTTACTTTAGAACTTTCAGTGCTTTTGCTTAGTTGGTTTGTAATAAGAACTGTTATGAGTTTTTCTCTTAACTTCTTTTGCTTTAGATTAGTTAGTATAACATTTTATTAAGATCAGACAACATACATTGATCTAATTTTTTAAAAACTTGTAACTTAAAACAATTTCAGTCAATAAAACGGGCCTTTATGCCTCTTTTATAAATAAAAAAAATTGAACCCATGATAACAATTTAGAAGACAAAAACATAATTTTTCCAAAAAAAAAATTGTTTAAAAAGTTTAGGGGGTATAAATGCAAAATGCAGGAGCTGAATGCAATTTTTTGTTTAGTTTCATTAATCATTCCCTTCGCATTTCTCGTAGCGCCTCTTCCCGTAATTACTGCATCCCTGTTCGACCTCACTTCCAACCGCAATCCATGGAGGTCGTTTCATATTGCAAAACCCTTGCTTAATTATAACACACACACGGTCTGTGGTTGTTACGTTATTACCAATTTATATATCTAATCATGCTAGTAGGTGGGATGCGGGAATGGCTTTCACAAAATTCAGGAAGTCAACTCCTCATGAGCAATAAAAAATTATAATTGAGACTTCTGAACCTTTAACAAATAGAAGCAGTCGTACCCATACCTTCGAGCTCCTTTAAATTCATCATCCGCCAGCGGCCAGCCCCCAATCCAAGCTCGGACATAATATCAGTAAAAAAAACCCCATAAACCACAAATGGTGACCTCACAGACTGTCCGGCACAGCGTGCTTAGCCGTGCCATGTTCGTAGCTGTGTTGTGCTCGGTCCAAGTGTTTTTTAGCACGGCACATCAAGATACGTTTACAAAACAATGCTGCCACAACCCACCGACTCCGGACCCAGTCTACGGGAAGGGTACGGTTGTGGACAACTTCGGGGGGCTCAAAACATACATCTCTGGCTCCTTCGACTCCTCCAAGCCCGCCATCCTCCTCGTCTCCGACATCTTCGGTACTTGCTATTTCCTCTTTGACTTTTTTTTTCCAGATAAAGTGTTTGCATTTTATGTATACCCCTCAAAAACTTTGAAATTACTATTTCTTCTTTGACTTTTTTTTCCAGATAAGTATTTGAGAATTTTATGTATACCCCAAATTTTAAAATTACGCATTCCCCCTCTAATTTTCGTATATACCCTTCTAAATTAAAAAACTCACAAATTTACTCGATTTATTGCATTTTTTTATTATTAAAAATGGTTAGTTGTCAGTCTGCTTTCCCCGACATTTTTATTAATATCCAAAGTTTAATACAAATTATTAATTATGCCCAGATTTCCAAACTTTCGCTAAAAATACAAGTATGTGGGTGACTCCTCGTCGTGAGATCGGTTGGAAAAGAGAAAAAATAGCACGGCGTCTTTTCCCATTTGGGCGTGAGAAATCGATGAAATGAACAAGTTTCTCCATCGAGAACCCAAACCGGCCAGAAAATGGCCGGTTTACTCCCCCCTAAACCGGAATTCAGATCCAGTGCAGTAACCCAATTTTTGAGTTTTGATCCAAACCGTCCAAGGTGCTCTAATACGAATCTTAAAGAACCTGGACCCCACAAATAATACTGGCCCCCTGCGCTACCACCGAATAGGCACCGTACACGTCAAAACTCAAAAATTGGGTTACTTTAGGGGATCCGGACTCCCTAAACCGGCCATTTTCTGGCCGGTTTACTCTTTTTTTTTTTTTTTTTTTTAACCCGCATTATTCAACTTCTAGATATTAATAAAAATGTCGGGTATTAGTCCACAGAAAAATTTGTCATTAAACAATATAGCACATATACTCTTATAACTACATGATATACAACATTCTATAATTTACGACTTACGATTTATAATCGAATTTTTTTTCAAAATAATTTATAACATGATACGTTTCGAAAGTAAAATGATAGATAAAGAGTGAATTTTGACTTAATTGCATTATTTTCATATTTTATTTATTTTTACAAAATTTCAGCCTTTTTTTTTGGTTAATTACAACCAAGGCGTGATCACATTTTCATATTCAAACTTTTGAAACCCCAGATGATGGTTTTCAAACTTTTTATTCAACTTTGGATATTAATAAAAATGTCGGTTTAATCTTGATGAGTTTATTTTTGCTGTTTAACATATTTTTCTGATTATTTTTTATGTTGTGCTACTATTTTAATGTTGTAATATTTTCTGTTTAGCATTATCATGATAAATTTTTTTATCTGTAAAATATAAAAATAGTACCATAAAAGCACACATACACAAGAACCGAAATATAGGATAATCCAAATATACCAAACATAAATAGTATATCAAATATAAATAGTACAAAACTAGTAAAAATACAACTAAAACGGAGAGGGGGACCATCGCTGAGGCGGTACTCCGGCATTCGCCCGGCGCATCGGCAGACCTGAGTATCTGATCGGCGGTATCCCATATGGCATCACCTGTAGGGACTGTCGGTACTGGCGGAGGTGTACTAAAGATAGATGCGGCGAACTCAGTCCCAAAGGCAGGCTGAGTATGAGACCCGCTACCACTCGCCTCTCCATCATGCGGCATCTCTGTGCCATATCGGGGTACCCTCGGTGCCGAGCTGAACTCATCATCCAATATCCCGTAGTAGTCCTGGAGACTGTACGAGAGGGACTCTATATCAGAAGTATCGAACCCCGCAGGTGGTGGCTGTGACGGCATCTCTGCCGGACCCTGCAATCATACACATAAATTATAAAATTTGATCTGAATGAAGAAATTTATTAAAACCTGACAGATACTGAAGTATGACATACATGAGGCTGCACCGGACGTCCATGCTCGTCGTACCATGCCTGTCACGCAACGTTGGACAATACCCAATCATGGTAGTCCCACTCTGGATGCGAATCGGGAGAAGGTGGGAACTCCTGTCCAATAATCGGGTCTGGGTCAGGCTCGGTCGGATCTATCTCACGCCAGTTGATGTTCTCTCCGGCGTCTCGCAACATCGTGATGATCTTCCCACCGTGCCCGACATCCTCAACCGCATTTGCATTTTTCTTGAGGATGCGGTACCCAAGATATCGCCAGTTCTTCTTGCCCATCGTGGAGATCCCATGAGCGCACTCCTTGATCCCCGCCAAAAGCTGAAACAAAATTGTCATGTCAGATCAAACCTTGATAAACAATTAAGTTAGAGAAAAACTATGTAGTTTTAGGTGACTTACGTTGCGAGCGAATGAACGGCCGTTAGGATGGTAACCATCATCAGTCTGGATCATGTCGCGGAGATAGGCACCGTAATCGCCCTGCAGATAGACACTGGCCATACAGATCTGCATGTATCAAGTATCGTACCTCAACTGGGGATCTCCCTGGGTCTGCCGAATCGGATCTGGCTCGTGATAGAAGTCTAGATACTGAGGATCCTGGGCTGTCCCGTAGTATGCATCAAAATGGGTGCTCCAGTCCTTATCCAGCCGCCCTCGGTGGTTCATCCTGTAAGGAAGACGTTAGTTGCAATACAAAGCCATCAAGTAATATGAGAAATTTGACAATAGACTACGACTTACTTGTGCAGGTCTCTGTGCGTGTGCATCGGCAAAGATGGGTCTGCGGGAATAAATGCCGGTCGATCAAACTGGCAGAGCACCCGATCTGGGTAGTGGTGCTCCACTGTCCAGAAGTGTATGAGTGGACCTCGGTAGAACCACATCGCCTGCTCCTGCTGGTCAATCACCGTGACCGGCAAGAGGTTCTCCAAGTAGAACTGCTCGTAGGGCGTCCACTCAACTAGAACGGATGGCAAACTCTGGATCTCTGACCGGACTGGCCTGATCCCAACGGTAGCACCGTGGGTCCGATTCTGGTAGTTGTGGCCACCGTGCCACTTCTTGCCGTATGCCGGGCAACTCCACATACTCGGCTCTCCCCATTACGGCGCCTCATTGGAGATATGACGGCCCACCGGTAGCTGTGACCACGACCAGTGCTGAAGCAGGAGCACCGGCCCGTACATCTGCTTCACATTCGGCTGCATTTTCAAGAACATTAGACATCAGTGTATTTTGATGGATTGATTGATTAATAATTTACACTAAATTAAGAGTTGGTGACTTACCTCACTACTACGGCACAGGTGGGAGTACAGATACGCCAGGACAGCCCCACCCCAGTTGTACCGCTCCGGCTGCTCAAGGTCTCGCAGCAGCTGTAGATACATCATCGGCATATGGTCACCGCTCTGGAATCAGGAAACATGACAGAACCAAAAAGGTCCATCACGTAGCCCCGTGTATATCTGCAATACAATACATATAAAAATTCTAATATAATCCTCGTATTATAAATTGATTAGTAGAAACAAGTTATAAAATTTACCTCTGAATCTCCAGCGCGGTGGAATCTGCCGAGAGACCCGCGCTGAAGTGCTGCCGTAACCTCGTCATCCACAAATGGAACTTCGACCTCCCATGGTCCCCAATGATATAGGAAGGCTCAGCTCCCAACAACTCCTTGACATCACCTACAAATCTGGTGCTGTCAGAGACGCCGCCGACGGGTGTGCCACGGATAGGCAAACCCCAAAGAGCACTCACATCCTGGAGAGTCACCGTCATCTCTCCGAATGGGATGTGAAACATGTGCGTCTCGGGACGCCATCACTCCACCAGTCCAGCAATGAGAGAAGCATTGATGATGCTTTTCTCTGTCCACACGATGTACACAACCTGGTAGAGACCCAGGCTGATGAGGTACAGGGCCATCATATCGTAATACTGCATATGAACGCACCGCAACTTCACATCTAACATATCCGTGTCCTGCGTTGAAAAAGGTAATCCGTATGGTGATAACATAATAAAATTTAAACCTAACAAAATTTAAAGAAAATCTAAGAAAAGGAACGTACCTCACAAGAAGCCAATGAGACTCGGTGCTCGCTGTGGGGAATCCACAGGAGAGGACTGATGTGCTCCGTGCTGCTGGTACTGATTGGCTCGTCCACTACTGGCCGTGCTCTAGGCATCCTGATGTCTAAAATAACCTAATTTCGGTAAAATTACGCTTAATTAGCCTAATTATGGTAAAAAAGGCAAAAATACCCTAAATATTGGACAACTGTGCTAATTATCCTAAATTACGCTTAATCAGCCTAATTATGGTAAAAATGACCAAAATACCCTAAATATTGGTCAACTGTGCTAATTACACTAAATTACGCTTAATTAGCCTAATTATGGTAAAAATGGCCAAAATACCCTAAATATTGGTCAATTGTGCTAATTTCGGTAAAATTACGCTTAATTAGCCTAATTATGGTAAAAAAGACCAAAATACCCTAAATATTGGTCAACCGTGCTAATTACACTAAATTAAGCTTAATTAGTCTAATTATGGTAAAAATGCCAAAATACCATAAACATTGGTCAACTGTGCTAATTTCGGTAAAATTAAGCTTAATTAGCATAATTATGGTAAAAATGACCAAAATACACTAAATATTGGTCAACCGTGCTAATTTCGGTAAAATTACGCTAAATCAGCCTAATTCTGGTAAAAAGGACCAAAATACACTAAATATTGGTCAATTTAGCTAATTACACTAAATTACAACAATATAATTTAAATTCTAACACCTAAATCATAAATCCTAAACCCTAAAATAAATAAATTAAAAATTAAATTAGATAAAAAAAAAATTACCTCAAAGAAGAGAGAATTTGGTTGAGAAATGAGAGAATTGTGAGAGGAGAGAGAGAAAAAGGGGTATATATAGGGGTTAATGCGGGTTAAAAAAAAAAAAAAGAGTAAACCGGCCAGAAAATTGCCGGTTTAGGGGGGGAGTAAACCGGCCATTTTCTGGTCGGTTTGGGTATTTTTAGCGGAAGTTTGAAAATCTGAGCATAATTAATAATTTGTATTAAACTTTGGATATTAATAAAAATGTCGGGGATAATTGCGCTGCCCCTCCAAAATAGGATTGCTGGATTGGGTACCAAGATCGAGTTCAAATCTGCTGTGATTCAAATGGAATAACACGAATCTGTTGTTCCAAATCCAATCGTTCATCTTCTTTAAGATGCGTGGATGGAAAATTTGAATGGTTAGATTTGAAATAACAGATTCCTATTATTCCATTTAGATCACAGCAGATTTGGTTCCACCAAGATCAGATCACTGAACAGCAATGACAGATTGTCACGTGACAAAAAGCAACTAAACAATACTCTACTGGAATCATAATACTTATTATAAGAGGCAGTTAACTTGCAATTTGCAAATAAGAGTGAGGCTATGGTGCTATGCATAGCACGGATGGTTAGTGTACTACGGCTCAATATGGTATTTTTTAAAATCCTAACGGTCGATCTGAACCGTTCAATGTGATATCCATATGAATATGTACTTGCAAACTAAATTTTATATTTTTTTGAATTTTTTTACTATTTTTTTAGATAGGTAGAAAAATCAGTGTTTTCTGAAAATTCTGGACCATCAAAATTCTACCTATCTAAAAAAATAGTAAAAAAATTCGAAAAAATATAAAATTTAGTTTGCAAGTACATATTCATATGGTTATCACATTGAACGGTTCGGATCGACCGTTAGGATTTTAAAAAGTACCATATTGAGCCGTAGTACACTAGCCATCCGTGCTATGCATAGCACCATAGCCTCACTCTGCAAATAATTATTAGCTCGTTGCCTGGACATATAACATATAATTATGCCACTTTTATTACCTCATTGATAAAGAGTTCTTGCAACAAAGAACCAAAAGTTAAAATACAAGAATAATTATGCTCAAGAAATGATCATTAATAAAAGTAAGAAATAAAGCTAAGGTAAAAGGAGTTGTAAAAGATGACCGAAAATTAACAGATAAATCAAAATTCACAAATTTTATTGTCTCGCATTAGTGTCCTCCAACTTATGCCCTGGTGCCGCACATGCTGGAGTGGAGCCAGACTTTTGGACTATAAGAGTCAAACACATATGGGGTCAATCATATAAAAAAAAAATTATAGATAATGTGGGTCAATTTTGTAATACCATGCTATTTTACTTTAAATTATATAGAAAATTATACATAATTATAAAAATTCTGAAAAAACATGGGGGTTACTTCATTTTTGTGAAAGATCTTCTTTCCAACATTTATTATTTCATAAATTATTATTTAATTTGTTTCTTTATTACAAGTGAAAAGCTTTAGATTTTCGGTGAATCGATTCTGTCAATTGGATCGAAATAGTGGTGGATTCATATCAGCTGATGAGTTCATGTCAGTTCCTAAATTCACGGTTAATCCTCTTGCTCAGGTTACTAAGATCATGTCAGCTGATCGTAAAGTAGTTTTATCCTCTATTGATTTCACAGAAAATGTCGCAATTTTTAATACTAGAGAGTATATCAATTTTACTGTTACTGTAACCACCATGTGAGATCATTTTAACTAGACAATTAATACTATTTGTGAATGAATTTTTTTTATCAGAGACTTTCGTATGTTAGATGGATTAAATTTTAAGGAGTTTGTTGCATTTCTATCAGCATTTAGCCCACATACAACGCCTCGGCAAAAGATAGTGTCAGTAAATCCCTTAACTTGCTTTAATTGTCAAATTGTGTAACGAAAAGCGATTTTCTGGAATTCTTGCTAATGATGCTTCAATTTTGTTGCAGTTATTTTCAAGGTTTATGATTCAAACTGCAATGGGACCTAACATTTGAAGACAGGTCAACATCGACTTCTTTCTTTTCTATTTCTATTTTTTAAGTGATTTGCTAATTGTTATTGTGCATTTGTGCTTAGGAAATGAATTGGATTTTGCTAATTGCTATTGGGCATTTGCAGCTAAGGTAACCCTATTTTTTTTTTTAAATTGTGAATATGCAATTTGTTTTGTTAAGTGATATCAATTGTTTTAGTAAAATTTTGGTACCAGTTAGTAATTTAGAAATTACAACCGATTCGATAGGTGGAGATGTGATTCGGTAAGCGGCTTGGGCAGAGGCGAGAAGGGAGTTATGGAGCCAATTCGAACCAAAACCCGTTTAGAAAAAAGAAACTCGAACCCGATTTCTCAAATCCTGGCTTCGCCATTGAGCAGAGTAGATGTACAGCTTCAATTGTAAAGAAACAATAGGGGGGAATTTCATGTACACCCCTCAGAAACCTCAAAATCACGTATTTTCCTCTCTAAAATTCATAATACCATATTTACCTTTCTAAATTTCAAAAACTCACAAATTACTCAATTTATTAACTTTTCTATTAAATCTCGTTTCAAACTTGTAAAGTACCCATTTCACCCTTTATTAAAATTGTGTCAAGTAATGGGTAAAATGGGTACTTAATAATTTAAAAATGAGTTTTAAATTGTTTCAAGTAATTAATAGCATATATCAGCACGGCACAAACTTATAATTAATCTGGCTAATAAAGAGCTAAAACTTATAATTAATCAGCAGTGTGTCTTTTTTCTATTGCAGTGGAGGAGGGAGGTTGATGCACACACATGGCGCTGCCTCCATCTCTGCACTCTAAATTCTTTTTTTTTCTATTTCGATCTAGGAGAGCATCCAGTTAGAGGCGGATGAGAAAGGGAACGGGGAGCGGCTTTGAACTGAAACGCGTTCGCTTTGGGAAATTGGGAAGAAGAAAAGAAATAGCGAGTCGGTTCGCTTTGGGAAGAAGCAATGTGGCGAATATGGAAAAAAAAATGGGGTGACTATCTAAAACAATGTGGCGAATATCAATACTTCAGATTATGTTTTGAATTGAAACGGATAGACTTATAGTTAATTTTATGCTTCTATACGTATGACAACATAAAAAACAATAGGTATAAAATCAAACAGTGATCAATGGCTGAGATTGATTGAATGTGAGGCTGAGATCTTCTCTAAAGAGATAGCCTCCTCATTCTTCTAAAATACAAGGTGGTTTTATAAGATGTAAAGATAAAATTGACAGATATAAGACAACAACATTCAAATGAGCGATCCCATTAATTCATTACAAAAAGTAAAAACTAACTTTATTAAGGAACTAAGAAAAATATTTGTACATCCAATTATTTTACTAACAGAATCATTACACGAACGATCTAAACATTAAACAACAAAATCAAAATTTGGTAATTTCATAATTTTCCACAATCATAGTTGGAGAAATTTATATATACATTGGCGATTACTCTAGCCAGCAACCTTTCCCTCAAAAAGCTCACAAATGGATTAGCACTTTGCTGAATAAAACCAACAATATAAGATAATGTTATTACCTTAATACTCCTCCATCTCCTTTCCTTGGCATATTTCTCCAGAGCCCCCTGAATTCTCTCATATTCTTCATCACATCCTCTTTTAGATCCAATTATAACCTCACTCAAACATCTAGCTAAAACAACACTATCTTCAAGGGCCATGCAACCACCTTGACCTAATTCTGGCGTCGTGGCATGTAGCGCATCTCCAGCCACACAAACATTGTCCTCAGTGATTTTTGCGAACAGTAATGAGAACGGAGATCGATATTTTAATGGAGTGGAAATTACATCACCCATCTCGCTCCGTTCGATCAATTCTAAGGTTTCTTCGGATACATTTGCATGCTTTAGATTTCTGATTACGTAGTCTTTCATTTTCTCTGTACTTTGGTCTACATTTTCTGGCAGATATGGCATCAAGTTAGTAGCCCAAAAAGAAAAAAAGAAAATCAACTGCAGAGCTCAAGTTCTAGAAAACAGACTCTTTGGATATAAATTCTGCCAAATGTGCGGCCTTCAAAAATACTTTTATTTGTGTATAAGAACAAACCTCTTTTCGCTCAGATGATGTTGTTCAGAACATCATCAAATTAAATTGGCATTTTCCTGTATCTTATTCCATGCTTTACACCATATATTAGATGATTAAATTTGTATCTAGAGCTTCTATTTTGCAATTTCTGATAGGCATGCTTCTGTTGGAACAATTTAACCAATTAACTAATTGTCCTTAACACATAATAAAAGAGAAAGACAGCTAAACTCACTATTATCTTCTGAGGTAATCCATGTTAAAAACCAATAGACACTCTTATCTGAGAAGGGTATTACTCCGGCCCGATGGCCTCCTCCATTTATTTGCCATAATCCAGGTTGAAATCCATGCTCGGTTTCATACTCAGTCAGACCTCGAGTTGCTAACCGCCCCGAAAAAGACAGCTTTTTTAGTCCCAAATATTTTGCCACCACTGAGTTTACACCATCACAACCAATTAGTACCTGTCAGAGCAAGAAACTATGATTCATATTAAGTTCTTAATTTTGTCATTGTTTATGAATATCGAAGAGTGCTGTCCTGTATAGTGTATAATCAGGACTAAACTTGAATGTTTAGGTTGTTTCATAGTGAAAAAATTCTTCCTGTTATATGATGTAATTAACTGTTGTGGTACCAGTATTTCAGATGCTCAAAATTTTGTGTTTCTTCAAATAACCTCTGGTTAGACAGTGCAATTTGCTCTAGTTTTCATATCCATGTGATAGGGTGATTGGCTGCAATTTGAAAATTGCACATAATTGTAGAGATAAAAATTTCAAGGGACTTAAGATCTTTTCTAATACTCTTAATATTAGGTATGGTAGGTTACCATTCTCCATTAACAAAATAAAATTGTACAGCTTAGTTTAATAAGGATAATTCCAAGAATAGATGTAATATATGTACCTTAGCTTTAATTATTGACCCATCAGTCAAGTGTAAGAGCTTGAGGTTTCCATCTTTCTCAATTGAGACAATTTTAGATGAATATTTTATAGTGTCAGTGGGAAGCTCATCTTTTAATGTCTTTAACAAGAGGTCTCTTTTTACAAACCTAAACTCTTGGAATCCACTGCAGAAGAAGAAAAAATATTGTAGTACTTCTTAAAAAAAAATTGAAAAAATATTATTATATTACTCCTCAGTCCATTTTTGGAAAAAAAATACAAAAAAAAAAAATATTGTCCATTTACCTTTTCCCTCTCACTCCTGATACACTATTGTCTGACAAAATTTTGCCAGATGTAGATAACATGGTGAGCCTACAGAAAAATTAAATAAGAAATTATTAACTTCGGAGTGTTCACTTTGTATGTAAATATGTTTTTTTTTCTCAAAATTAGATATTTCAACAAACCCATCAGAAGTTGCACAATAATTTTTCAGATAAGATCGAAAGCCAAGATCATTACATCATTATAGCGATTTTTTTCCTGCTTTGCTTTTGTTTAAAACATCTACTGACCAAAGCAGACAAAGCATAGACATCACATCAAAATATAAGAAATTATAAAAATTTGTCTCTTTATTATACCAACTTAATCAGAGAACCTTTCCATATAAATTAATACAAAGGGTGATTATCACTCAATATGCTTTTTAATTTAATAAGAAGCTATCAACCACTTTTTGTTGAAGTCTCTTAGTGATTCCTACCTCTGTTAATTTGTCGCATGCTTGATCTATATGCTTTGTAGTCATGTAGTGGTTCACAGTATGGAGTGTTGGAATTTAACAGAGCTGTGCTTTTGCATACAGGTTCATTTTGTACCAGTATATACCTACTGATTAGATCCAAGGTCAAGAGCAATGTACAAACATAAACCTCTTCATATATAGTTTTTGTTTTCAATTGTAGAAGTACATACATCTTGACTCATAAAAAACATAAATGTAATTAGTGTAAGTCTACTAAGAATTTCACCTTTTACCCAACACATGATGCTCTCTGAGTTTGTCACCAATCCCAAGAGCATCCATTGCACGCCAAGCATTCGTCCACATCGTTAATCC
Source organism: Carex parvula (assembly GCA_025461045.1). NCBI lineage: Eukaryota > Viridiplantae > Streptophyta > Magnoliopsida > Poales > Cyperaceae > Carex > Carex parvula. The sequence continues at coordinate 991,810 of JAJGRW010001317.1, forward strand.
GAATCCCGATGTACGCAGATCTGGTGATGATTCCAAGATTAGGCACTTAATCCCTTTCCTGATTAAGAAAAAATGAAGGATGGTATCAAAATTAGGGGAATATTTATGTATACCCCTCAAAAACTTTGAAACTACGCTCCCCCTCTAAAATTCATAATATCATATTACCCTTCTAAATTTCAGAAATTCAGAAATTTACCCAATTTATTGCCTTTTCTATTAAAACTCATTTTAAATTTATGAATTTCTCATTTTACCCTTTATTATAAACTTAACTCTCTCATACACACTAACCTCTCAAGAGTTGGAAGGTGAACCTTTTTTTACAATAGTTTTGAAAGGCATCATGATTTAATTGTTGGTTTTCTAATTGGTTTGTGAAATTCTTACCTGTGTAGACCTAAGGCAGTCGCGAGCCCCGCTAAGCCACCACCGACTATGACAATGTCTTCTATTGCCTCCATTTGCTATTCTGACTAGTTAAAATTGGAAGAACCAATAGTGATTGATGAGCAAAACAGAGGAACTCTTATGTCTATGAATTTGTGTGAGTGTGAGTGTGTGGGGGTGGGGTGTGCTGGGTCTGCTGGAGTCATGCAGAAGGTCAGATCATCTTGGGGTCTGTTTATTTTCCCTACTTTAAGGAATTAAAGGAATTTGAACTTTTTTAGTTTGGTTTTTAGGAAGTAGGAACTATAACTTAACTGAGAAAAGGGGTGAACTTGATAAGAGAAGAAGGTTTTGTTGACTGGTACATATATGCCAAGGCCCAAGCCTCTTACTTGGAAGCGGGTTTAATAAGGCTCTGTTCGGCGGCATGCTAAGGAATATGAATGGGAATAGGAATCAACAATTTTGAACTACTTTTTACTGTTCACCGTGGGAAAACAAAATTCACTCAAGAGTTAATTTTTTTTTCCCACGGCAACAATGCCGTTGCCGAACGGGCCCTAAATGAGGCAAGGGGGTGGCCTGTGGTTCATCTTATCCGGTTTTTTTTTTTAATTTAATTTTTTTTTTTTTACAAAATAAGGCATGATGGTCTAAAATTTTATTTAATAAAAAGAACTTTAACATTATTAAAAAAGTTGAGTTTTTTTATAAAAAAAAGTCGTAGCATTTATGTGGTTTCATTGAGTATTTTTATTTTAAATACTATAAACTGAGAGAAAATTCAAATAAAAAAACTATAGCAACATTACAGTTTTAAAATAAAATAAATAAAAACTCAAGAAAACCGTATTACTAGAATTGCTACAATTCCTTCCTATCATGTTAAAAGTAGAGGAAAATTTGAACATATATCTGACTTTTGTAATACATTAGTATTGTGAAAATATTTTCCAAATAAAATATTAAAATTGCCGATATGTGATTTTAGATAGGACGTGCTTTCGAATTTAAGTCCATTTAATTAATGAGTCATTTATCATAAAACTATTAAAACCCCACATTAAATGGAGAGGCAAAATGTGCTTGTTTGAGGGGCATAAAAGATGAAAATGTCTCATTGAGTCATTTCCTTCCCTTTTAAAGTTCGTGGAGCATGTAAGATGTAACAATCAATTTGCACCCTTCACTCTTCAGCTTCACCTCTAGCTAGCGGAGCATTTAAGTCGATTCAGATTTGACACACGTGTTATTTAATAAATAAAAAAACATATTTATAATTTTATTTTGCTTATTTAAATAATATCTTTATAATTAAATATATGTTAAAACTATTCAATAATAAAACCCGGACTTTTTTTAGTTAGCATTTAAAATAAAAATACAAAGTTGGCAGTATAACAACAACAACAATAACAACATCCAAGCTTTTAGTCCCAAACAAAGTTGGCATTATATTGGACAAAATTCCAATATTAGCAGGCACACAGGCATTATCTACGCATAGCTCCAATGTGTGCAGACATTGCTCAATTACGTGCCAGCTATGTATATAAAAACCGGGGTAAAGAAGAGAGAGAAACGTCCACACTCATTATGGAGAAAGGCTTGGGTCCGATGCCCATCGGACTCAAATTTGGGTCCGATGGGTTTCGGGACTGTCCGATCCACTTTAAGATTTATGCGCATGAACTTTAAAGCAGACGCAAAAGTTGCAGGCGCGAATCCTAAAGCAGATCGGACGGTGAGCGAACCTGTCGAATTCACTTCGGGTCCGATGCCCATCGGACCCAAATTTCTCCCCTCATTATGATGTTGTGCCCAAAGGTTCCACTCACTATCCGACATTTTCCGAGATCGACGTGGCAACTACTTGACGGGTCCGGATCCTCTAAAGTAACTCAATTTTTGGATTTTGGATTGGAACCGTCCGAATCAAATCCGTCGCTCGAGATCGCCTCGCAATTCGAATCTATTGCTTGAAATGCGTGCGCTCTACTTTAGATGGATGGTCACAAATTCAAATCGGACGGTCCGATCCAAAACCCAATTTTTGAGTTACTTCACTGGATCTGAATTCCTATTTGACCGCATTGTTCATCCCAGCAATCTGTTTTTTTTTTCTATAATTTAATCAAAACTTCAAGAAGCCAACTACCAAGTATTCACGCAGGAGTATGGGAAAGTGATATAGTGGTTTTATTACCGAATTCTTTTTAATTAGCATTTACAAAAAAAAAAAAAAAAATATAAAGTTGGCAGCACATTGGACAATATATACATCCCTAGTTTCCAATTCCTTGAATGTACAAATTTATAAACGGGTCTTTAATTGAATTCTCCAACTTTGTTATGATAATTATACGTAAACAATGGCTCTTGCACATATATCAAACAATTACTTGCTACTGTTACATCTAAAATTCTAACATAAATCTTTTTTTGCACATCAGATTTTGCGCAAATGAACATCACCAAGAAGATCAACAAATGAAGATCAGTAAAGAGATCAGGAGCTAAACAAGATTATTATTTTTTCTTTCATGTAGCTTTTGATAATATGTATCATTCGTTATGTGTAAGTTAGGGGTAGTGTAATGGGGGTATAGTTTTAAGGAATGCGGTAGTAATGACTGATGTGTGTTTAATTGCAAGTAGCAACGGTTTTGATTAGTATATTACAAAATTGTAAGTAGCAGAGGTTTTATTTAAATATTTTTTCAAGTCAAACTTCGTGTATATTTAAAACTAGTAAAGAAATAAAACTTCATTCTGATTGATACTCAGTGCATGGATTCAAATTCTTCAAGTCTAAATGCATATCACAAAAATGTGTCTAAATTCATTGAATGAATCTAACTTTAGTTTTAATTGACAACTCTGCAAAATTTGATATGCAAGACAGCATAAACACATATATTCAAAAGGACTGTTATTGTTAAGTATTCAGGGGCAAATTAGGCAGTTTCATGAAGAACATCATCAGTCCCTAATGATCTTGAAATTGTTTCCAAGGTTGTAGCAGTGCATAGAGGACATTTAAATATACTTGTTTTAATTCTTATCAAAGATTTCAGGATAATGGTTTAGAAGATACAACCAATCTAGTTTCATCTTTCAAAAATCCTAGAAAAGTCAACTTTTTTATGTTGACCAAACAAATAAAAACCAATTTAAATCTGAAAAAAATGGAAATGCATGGAAATTCCTTCTTTCAACTACTTAAGACTTATTCCAACAGTTTGCAACACGTAAAGAAATAAAATCCAAAAAACACAAAAGAAATATTGAATAATTAGTTAAACCCTAATTTTAAGCATTACCAGAAAAATGTGATCAACTAGGACTATTAAAATAAGAAACTCCCTACTGATCTTGAGTTAGGTTTTGCATTTATCTATTGTTTATAGAACAATTAATACAGCATCTTTCCCAACTGATTTCAACTCCATCCAACAATCCTACATATACATATTGAATTCACAAATGGCACTCTGCAAAGTTTTCAAAAAGGCTGAAAATAGTTTCGGAAAATCAAATAAATACAATATTAATTTAAATAAAAAGAAAAATATACCAGAAATCATTGGATGCCAAAGCAGTTTTCATAAATATTGTAGACCAAGTACCCATATACAAACATTGGATGCCAAAACAAGCTAAACAGTAATCTTTGTCAGAGTTGCAATAGTTGCACAATTGGTAACATAAAATATCAAAATACCACCAAAAGTAAACAGTAATCTTTATCTAATATTAAACGATGTCCAGATAGCTAAACCAAAAGCTTCATCTACACAGGAAAGCCACTCTACTTCTCTCAACCTGCAATGTGAAGAACAAATAATTAAGTCATGTCTAATAATATAGAGGAGAAACAATCATGTACTTATCACGGCCACACCATCTAATCTGACAAGTAGGGCATACAATTGATATTTAATTAATTGGTGACCTATCCTTTTATTAAGAGAAGTGTTAATCTATATAGCCACTAACCTATCTTTCTTAATTTCTTGTCTGTTTCAAGAGAGCTTGGATACCGGCGTTGTCCTTTTTCCTTATACCGGTTGGCTTTCTAGATGTTGCTTCCAAAGCGACCTTAGATGTGTCAATTCTTGGTAACTGATCTAATTGATCACTTTGAATTTCTTCGGAAACAAGCTCTTCCACCTTAGACATGACTTCCCTCGCCATTCCAAGCACATACCTATATGCTTTTTCATTGTGTGATGCTATAGAAAAAATCTCATTGAATGTCCTCATCAAAACACTATAACGCCTTGCCACATGAACTTCATATTCTGACAATTGATTGTCATCAGAAGTATCATCTTCAATATTGTTTGACATGGTTTCTAGCAAGAAGAAACATTATCAATGCTATGTTCATTAAATCTAAGCAATCCCTCTAACAAAAGGATAGGTCACCAATTAATTAAATATCAATTATATACTAACCTTCTGAATCCGACTCCATGTTGCTAGTATTTTCATCTGATTGTGAACCCATGGTACATGTACCAACAAAAGATACTATTTATCCTTCAAACCTAAATAATTCCAAAATTTCCCAATAAAACCATATATAAGAAAAGCAGCAATATAAATTAACATCTTGATTAACTTTTTCTAAACCTAAAAGGTACTTATTGAACACTGTAAACTGTAGAAGAAAACAAGATTAAACTATGCAAATCCTAAAATTTCATCATCGTCAAACCACATATACTGACAGAAATTTCTGTGCAGGGTGAAGAAATTACAGAAAGAAAAATTAAATTAAGAATGCACTCATCCTTATTGGTCACTTGTGGGTACTATTAAGTCATGACGTGATCATACTTGATACTTTCGTAACTCCAGTGATAAATTATTGGTGTTTTTTTTAGCAAATACAACCTAATTTTTGTTCCAAACCGCCCTCAAAATTTAACAAAAACTAAATCACGTGTTAATGCTCCCATTGGTACAATAAAACCTCACCATTGCTGATTTTTCTTCAATCACATATACCACATATACACTGTATTCAGAAGAATTAAACAAAATATGGCGTAGTGTAATCATTAGACTAAATTACCAAATCAGAACCGGAGAAGCGGCATTAGAAGTAGAAGAAGATAACGAGAAGGAAGAGGAGAAGCGGTGCGAGAGGGAGCAGGTGGGGGCAAAGTTCCTTGATTAACGATCCAGGAGAGACGGACCGAGAGAAGAAAAATCGGGGGAGACGGAGAGACGGAAGTAACGAAGCGGGTTAAAAAACGAGGGTTCGAGGAGGAAGCTTAATTAAGCCAAAAAACTCAAAATTGGGATCGAACGGTAACGTGCCTATCGGAAACCCAAATTTGTTCCGATGGAATCGGATCTATTCTTCCTGAAGTATCACCTAAGGTAACAGAAATATTCTGTTTAGATCTGGACTGTCCAATCAGAATCCCCACGACTATTGAAGTAAGCCGTGCATTCTACCTCAGACCGGATTGGCTCGGATTTCGATCGGACGGTTGTAATCCAAACAGATGATATGAATTTAGGGTTTAGGGTTTTAGCCTTTGCGAATCTGGAACTTCAAGCGCTAATATCTACGTTGTCAGGATTATGATTTATGAAAAACAAACTAGTCGATCTAGCATTAAGGCACGTTGGCGCAGAATTAGACACATGAACCGAAAATCAATCTCAGTCGCAGTGACAGACATGCTAGTGAAGTGCCTTCCCCTTAAACCAGTGCAACTAAATACATGCATCATGCTACCAAAACTATAAAACCCCACATGTCAGGTTTTGCCTAGTGATCCTTGAGTGTCTCGGGATCCACATCAGCCTCTTCATAGACACCCTGACTTCAAAAACAGTTTGTAGTGATCGAACGGTCAGTTGATCTCTTTATCGACAAATAATTTCCGTTAATTTTAACGGAAAAAAAATTCGAAAGAGTAACACGGTAATTTATACCGAAACGTGCTCTTTCTCTTTTGAATTACTTTTCGCTTCTGCCTTCGCCGGATGCCGTGAGTTGATAGTTCATATCATCATTCTAAATTTTTAGTTGAGCTGCCTCAAATCCCAAACCTTCTCTCTCTGTTGTCTCTCTCCCCAAATTGCATCACTTCACAGATCCAAACCACACCAATGGTGATACCACTCTCCAAACCCTTCTCTATGTCTCTCAACACTAAACCCCCCACCAAATCCGCTCGATCTGCCCTCCCGCTCACGGCGCCCAGTTTTAGGGTTTAGTCACTCCCCCGATCTGCCTCGCCCCGATCAGCCGGGTTTAGGGTTTCCTCTTCGACCACTTCCTTGCCCCGCTCAGTAATACAGATACTGCCACAAAGAATCCAGCTTAGCTAGTCAAAGTTAGTTAGGCGGTTATAATTGTAATTAGCATTAAAGGGCTGTTATGAGGCTGTTACATAATTAGTTAGGAACCTTGTTAGTTGACTAATCAGTCAATGTAACAGCCTATATAAACAGACCCCCTTGTAATAATTCATTTAAGCAATACAAAATATTTCTTCATATCTCTTCTTGTCTCGTACCAGTATGGTTTATATGCTATCAGAGCTTTACTGTTAACTTTACGTTTATTAAGCAAAGCAAAATTCGTGTGAATGAACTTGTTGATTACATGTTGTATTAGTGAGTATGAATTATTGTGAATGAACTCTTCCTCTAAAACCCCTTCCTCATACTGGTTTAATTGATTGAATTTCTAGTATGAATTTAACACGAACTTTTGCACATTTTACTTGGAAGTATAAGTTATTTTTTCACATAGGATTGATTTTCATTGAATGTTATCTCTTCAATCTTTCAAATGAGTTCTGACAACAACCTTGTTATTCTTTTTTTTTAAGGTTACTGCCCCTCAAAATCTGCTCTGTATTTTTCATTGAGGTACTTACACAAAAATCTTTGAATCATGGTTTTCTGAATTTTTTATGCAACAACCATCATACTATGTGGATTTTGATTTTTAATCTTGGGTTCTTGAAAATTCCCACAGATGAACATAGATACCACTAAGGTTTGTGGCACTAATCAGAATTATTACTGCCTGGCACTTAACAATATAATCCTTGGGTTCATTAATAATCCACTACTATCCTTGCAGTGATGATGTTCTTGTTTTCTCTCACTCTGACAAATTCTTGCGTCTATCCTTGCAGCTTCTCTCAAGGTTGGGTTTTTTTTTTTTTTTTCATTTATCTATTACAATTATTTCATTCTTACATCCTTCTATAATAATTATTTTCTTCCTTTTTTGGTGGTCTGATTAGGTACTCAACATGACTATCTACTGGTCTGGCTGTTCTTCAGGTCGTGGATCTGAGGCCCATTGGGAATAGCACCACTTGATACACGTAAGTTTTCCCTTTTATTTAAATATGATTTATTCTTTTCATGCTTTCAATTTGAAGTCGAAATGATTTCATTTCAATAAATGCCTAAAAAAGAAGAGTTAAAGAGGAACAACATGTTATAAGTGGTTAAACCTTTTCCCTTCATGTTCGTAGGTGCATATCTGATATCTCAGTGATTTCCAGGGTTTCTCTTGTGAAATTTATGTGGTTTACGTGCTGAGTAGGTGCCGGAAACTGAACTGGTAACTGGTTAGGTCTTTGTTCAGTAACATAATCAACGGTGTAACAAACACTGGTCTTAACATTGTGTGCAAGTGATGGAAAGATGAAAATCAAGGCAATGCTTCCTACACATTTTGCATCCGAGATTAATTCGGGAAATCTCCAAAACCTCAGCTTGATTCATGTGCTTTATTACACATTGAACTCAATCCCAAACCAAACTGAAAAGTAATTTTATGCACCTTTCACCATATTTTTTATTATTAGAGTTGTCGCCAAGATACAATTGGAAAATGCATGACAATACTCATTGATACTGCTACAATAGAGTGTCTAGAATTTCAATAACTAATTTGGTTAACAGTAACCTAAGCTGGATGTTTATCACCGGGTGAATTCTGGTGTTCTAATGTGGTCTGTTATTTCTTCTTCTTTCAGATAGTAATTGGCACTGTGCAAAATGTGTCATCGACCCTTAGCACAAGAAGAAAGAGTGACAATGAAACCATACCTAAGCGCGATATCACTATAGCTGTTGATTCGCAAGTGACATTTGCCAACTCTTTTTATTTTTTTATTTTATGTAATTGTTACTAATGGCATTTCAAAATGTTTGAAAATTTCAGGAATAAAATTGTAGTGGTCTCTTTATGGAATGATCTTGCAACTAATGTTGGGCAAGAGCTGTTAGATGTAGTCTATGTTGCACGGATACGCCTAAACAGGCGACGTATCGGTATCGGACACGTATCGGATACCGATACGCGCCCGATACGGCACCGATACGTATCCGATACGCCAACTGGCGTATCCATCTACGTGGCGTATCCTTACTCGGCCGATACGGTCGCCGATACTCCGTTGAAACAGCTGAATACGCTTGAACCTGTGAGCCGCGCCCGCCCGCACCCGTGAGCCGCGCGTGAACCAGCGCATTTTTTCTGCGTGAAGAGCGAATCGAACTCAGGCCGTGGTTGTGAGGATCAAAAGCTTTGACCACTACACCAAAGTTTCATTTGTGATATATTCTAGTAACTATGGTATTTAATATATTCTTATGTTATGCTTTAATTTTTTATACAAATTTGATTTAAGATATGATTATCTAAATACAATATATAAAATAATAAAAATAATCTTTATTCCCTATAAAACCACCTTGAATTTTAGAGGAGTGAGGAGGCTATCTCTCCAGAGAAAATTTTAGCCTCACATTCAATCAATCTCAACCATTAATCACTGTTTGATTTTATACCTACTGTTTTCATGTAGTCTTACGTGTAGAAGCATAAAATTAACTATAAATCTACCCGTTTCAATACAAAGCACAAACTTAGCTATTAGTACTGGCACATACTTTTCTATTTTTTTCTCAATTCCTGTGCGCGGAAAATGCTTTCTCCTTCCCGACGTTGGCGTGCACCTTTCTCTCTTCTTTTCACACACTCTTCCTCACGCTCTTCTCGATCTTCATTCATCCTCACGCTCTTCCTCGAGAAGAAGGAACCGACTCTGGTGTCGACGCGTCTCCTCTTAGGAGCACCTCCCCTCGCCCTGCTCCTCTCGAAAAAAATTCACCCATCGCTATCTCCTTCAAGAAAACACTAACCCTAGCTCGATCGGGGCGCGGCCTGACGACGGCGACGCTGCCACCGCTATCGTACGAGTACGAAGCGCTGGAGCCGGTGATCAGTGGCGAGATTGTGAGGCTCCACCACCTGAAGCACCATCTGACGTACGTGACCAACTACAACACGGCGCTTGAGCTTCTCGATTCGGCCATGGAGAAGGGAGATGCGTCAGCTGTCGTAGGTCTCCAATCGGCCATCAAGTTCAACGGCGGAGGTTTACTACAACTCACTCTTTTCTTTTCCTTGTTAAAATTGTTTAATGAGATCATTTTATTTTGAGCTTTAATGAGGAATAAATTTAATTCCTGTGTTTTTTACTGTTAGTTAGTTTTAGGTCAAGTTTGTGTATGTTTGATTTTTATTTTTTTAGCTGTAGTTAATTCAACCCTTCAGTTGCTGTCAATGTTTTTTTCAATTACAATATCCGTTGTTAAATGAATATGTGATAGAATTTGTTCATGATAAGACAAAAATTGGTTTGCACGACAGGAACAAAATGGGAATCTAGCATTGGATAAATGCATTTTGGTCATGAAAAAGTCGGACATGGGAATACCAATGCCATTTGTTTAGTCAAATAATTCATTGGCACCAATATAATTTGGTCATTCAGAATCTTTTATATATGGGACATTCAATTTGTTCATTCAAGTGTTAATTAATTTCAGAGGTCCAGAACAAATCATGCATACTCCTCTTTTGGTCAAAGCATATCTGATTTGGCATGTTATTTGTCGCAGGTCACGTCAACCACTCGATCTTTTGGAAGAATCTCAAACCAATTAGCGTGCGTGCTATCCACATCAGTTGTAAATTTTACTTATATAATCTTTATTTGCAAAACTGTTATTTTGTGAAATAAAAAGGAGGTAAATTGGCAGGCTGGTGGGGGTGAGCCATCACACATGAAACTTGGTTGCAAATTGATACTGATTTTGGTTCGTTTGAGGCTCTTATTTCAAAAATGAATGCCGAGGGAGCGGCTCTTCAAGGATCAAGCCGGGTGGTTAGTTTCTATTTGAAGTGTCAATCTTTATTTGGTTTCCATGCACTTCTCATAATTTATTACCGTAATATATTCCTTTTGGTTGATAATCTTGGTTGTAGTGGTTGGCTTTTGATAAGGAGTTGAATATAAAGAGAAGTCAAAATCTTTGGTTGATAATCTTTGTTGTAGTGATTTGCAAAGAACAGAAAATAAAGAAAGAGAGAAAAGAAAAGGATAAAAGGGGCAGATAAAGAGGAGAAGAAGAAGGAAAGAGGAGCAGGACGAGGTGCGGCGGCTGCTGACTTTTCCTTCACTGGAAATTTCTAATTTCGGTAACCTTACTTATTCACTTTTGTATGCTTTTAGGTTTAGACTGATTAATACACCACAAAGATTTGTTGGTGTTTTTTTTATATGATTTGTGTTGCTTGATTGTTATAGTGCTATAATTAATTTCTTTCTTTGTGTTGCAATTTTAAAATCAATTTCTCTCTTTGAACTATGATGCATTTTGTTGTTTGCCATCAATGGATCGTTCTTTGCTTTGATTTTTTATTTACTTTAATTCTTACTTTAGAAAATGTGAAAACTGTGATGCATTTCGTACTTTGATTTCTATAAGGCAAAAGAGAACAATCAAATGAAAAATGTGGTAAACTATCAAATTTAGTTAAAGTTAGAAATTGAGATTCTACGAGCAAGCAACTGGAAGGGAATATTGAGATTTCTAAAAGGCATGGAGGTTAGCATTGTGTTGGATGATGGTACTGGTACCAATCTACATGTTGGTACAGGGTTGGATCACAGGGTTATAACCGGTATTGGATAAAAAATCTTATACTGGTAAACTCACAAGGGTTATAACCGGTATTGATGCTATATATGCATGCATCATTTTTGTGGATAAAGACTTGTGAAGGTATATATTTGTGATAGTTGGCGATAGTTTTTGTGAAAGATATATTTTGTGAAAGAACCTTGATATATTTAAAGACTTTATTATGCTTTATTATGTTTTATTATGCTTGATTATACTTGATGATGCTTTATTATACTTGAAAGAACCTTGATATATTTTTTATGCACTTTTGAGGGGTATAATTACTTTACTGGTAGAAGATGTTAAATTATGAACCTTGATAATGCTTTATTACTGTGTAATTATGAAAAAATTGGTTCTCTCTAAATTTCTCTAAACTTTGTTTGATGAGCAATGTGCTATCTTTTGTTTGTGTAATTATGAAAAGGTTGGTGCTCTGTACCAAATTGTATTGGTACTTTATGGTCGGTACCAATTGTACTTATGTGAGTAATGTGTCATTTTCTCTAAATTTCTCATGATTAGAATTGAGTTTGTGTAATTATGAAAATTTTGTTTTTCTCTAAATTGTACAGGTACTTTGTGGTCTGTACCTGTTGTATTGGTATGTTGGTTATTACTATTTGGGAAACAATTTACAGTTGATAGATGTCAAGGAACGAAAGTGACTTGGTTGGAAAATTTTACTTTGCAAAATACAAGCTTGTATGGGAAGTACTGGATGGCAACCTCAAGAGCAAAATCGTAGATCAATGGTCTGATATCGTCGCTATCAAATGTCAATGCACATGACCATAGCTGCAGCTCAGGTATGATCTTATATATTCTTTTTTGTTGCAAAATGGTTCCTTGCATTCATATTTATGAATAGAAGTGACATAAATAGGTGCCGGCAATAAAGAAAGATAATATCATGTGTCTGACCTTGAGAAGGTGGAAATGTGCACACCCTGCTTCACTAATTTTGCAATAAAAAAAACCAATTTATCATGCTTTGTTTAACCACTGCAATTATGTAAGCAGTGACTTAGGGAGAAGGGCGTTTTGGGAATTCTTGCAGGAAATTGGTCAGATGAGGTGACTCAGTGGAGAAGCAGCTTGAGAATTCTTGCAAGAAATTGGACAGATGGGATGCTGCAGGAATGTGTGCCTTGTGCTTGTTAATTTGACTAAAGAATTAAGCTACTTGAACAGCTTATCTGTTTCCATGTGCAATATTTATAACAAACTAGAATTCCTGTAAATTTCAAGCACACACCATTGCTGTAAAATATCCAATTCAATATAATGCTTCTGTTAATTTAGATCATTTTCTTCCCTTTTCAGCTTGGGAATCCTTTTCAGAATGACGCACGAGAATGGCGATGTAGTGAAAAATAACATTGATTCTAAAGCAGATTTGAAGCCAAATGATTTGTTTGGTGATCTTCTCATGTCCCTCCCTCGTATAGCCTCATTCTCCCAGTTCTTGTAAAAGTGCTTTTTGTCTTTTTTTCAGTAAAAGAAATATATTTTGAATGTGTTGGTAGTATTAGTGAAGATGGCAATTATACTGTTGGTGATATGGTATAAATAACATGTAAATATGCATGTTTGTATGTTGAAAAGTGCAAGGTTAGTTGATAGGTATTATAACTATAAGAAGATGTATTCCCTTTTTGTTTACGTTTGAATGCACATACTATAAGATTAAAAAAATATTCAAGTGTATCCAGTAACTTTAGACTTTAGTTAAATCAATTTACTCCATATATGCATTTCAGATGTAAATTGTTTCCGTATTGTATGGTGACTTATGCAGTTGATCCAACAAAAAAATTGTGTTATATCGGATGCACTCTAACTAGCTAAAATATATCCAACAAAAAATAGTGCTGGAAGGTACAGTGACATAGTTGGTACTAACGTACCGGTTCAAAGTTAGTTTGCATTGGAGTACAATTTTGAGGTTAAAGTTAGTTAATAGCATTCTTTTGTACAGAAAGACAAGAACAGAAGTAATGGATAAGAGGAAACATCATGCTAGGGGTAAAATAGTCACAATAGATAAAATATAAATTAAATTAAAATAGTACACCACACTCTTTCTCCGAAATTTTATTAATAGAAATAATAATAAAGTAATGTCGATATAGAAGAACGAATTCGTCGGAATTTTAAATCTAACAAAGACGTTATTTTTGGTAACGTCCAGGGGACGTTACCAACGATAACGGCCCGATTAATTAAGATGAAATCGCTAATCGCAGCTGCTAAGAAGCTGGCCGTTGAGAACGGTGACGTCCAGAAAAAAAAAAAAAAAAACTGTGGCCGTCGCCAACGATGACGGCCTGCGAAAAAAACAAATACCCCGAGGCCGTTGTTAACGATAACGTCCAGACTCTGGAAAAAAAAAAAATCCTGGCCGTTGCCAAAGATAACGTCCAGATTATTAATAAACTCAAATTGTGAAAAAGATAGCGTATCCTCTTGAGTAAACTCAAATTGTGAAAAAAAATTTATTTAGACTATTAAACAATAATTAATTTTGAAAATCCAAACCGTTCAACATGTTCGAAATATTGAAATGTGCTTGGAGACCAAATTTTACATTTTTTGGAATTTTTTTGCTATTTATTAAGCCACTTTGAAAATTACTGATCCAACGGTAAACAGGAAAAAACAGGAAAATTTTCTGGACCACCGGATCAGCGATTGAAAAAGTGGCTTAATAAATAGTAAAAAAATTCCAAAAAATGTAAAATTTGGTCTCCAAGCACATTTCAATATTTCGAACATGTTGAACGGTTTGGATTTTCAAAATTAATTATTGTTTAGTAGTCTAAATAAAAACTTTTTCACAATTTGAGTTTACTCAAGAGGATACGCTATCTTTTTCACAATTTGAGTTTATTAATAGTCTGGACGTTATCTTTGGCAACGGCCAGGATTTTTTTTTTTTTTTCAGAGTCTGGACGTTATCTTTAACAACGGCCTCGGGGTATTTGTTTTTTTGGCAGGCCGTCATCGTTGGCGACGGCCACAGTTTTTTTTTTTTTTTCTGGACGTCACCGTTCTCAACGGCCAGCTTCTTAGCAGCTGCGATTAGCGATTTCATCTTAATTAATCGGGCCGTTATCAAAAATAACGTCCCCTGGACGTTCTTAGCAGCTGCGATTAGCGATTTCATCTTAATTAATCGTTGGTAACGTCCCCTGGACGTTACCAAAAATAACGTCATTGTTAGATTTAAAATTCCGAATTCGTTCTTCTATATCGACATTACTTTATTATTATTTCTATTAATAAAATTTCGGCTGTTTGGCGCAGGGAAAATTTATGGGAATGAGATTCTTAACATTAACTTGGTAGATTCTCAAATAGGATGATGCTTGTTTAAATACTTTCTTGTATTGTTATGTTGCACTTGTTTAATTATTTTAGTCTTTGTGCTTGATTTTTGTGTTTAAGAGTTGTTAAATTGTGTTAATTAAAACTTGTTGTACTGTTTAATTATGTTTTGTATAATTAACTTTAGAGTTATCATATAATTAAATTAATTTTAGACTTATCATATAATTAAATTAATTTTAGAGTTATCATATAATTAAATTAATTTTAGACTTATCATATAATTAATATTAAGTTTATCAAATATCAAATATCTAAGGAGGCTCAACTAACAATTAATTTACAAAATTACCGTAAAAACAAAATAGAGTTAATTGGAGTAGTGGAGTAATGACATTCAGGAGCGAAGGGGTCAGCTGCAATATGTTTGTTCGCTTGTTTAGACCACCGGGTGCTCACAGAAGTGAACATGGTTCTTTGTGGATCGAGAGTTCAGTCAGGAAGAGGGATCAAAACAGACATTCAATTTCCATTACAATACAAACATCACATTTAAAGAAAGTGAATAAAACAAACTTTTAATTCCCACGGCAACGCGTGGCCGGCACTTGACTAGTATATATAATAAACGTATTGTATTCTTGATTTTTGAAAATTGTCATATCGCCGTATCTGTATGGTATCCGCTACGATACCCGTACCCGTATCCATGCAACATAGGATGTAGTTGATACTTCACTTGTGGTTGCAATTAAGTCCCTTAAAGTCGGTGGATTTCAAGGTAACTTGTGAAAACATTTTATGCAGAGAGTAATTGGGAAAAACATGGCAGTCCCTCAAATTCCAAAAGTTCTAAAAGGCCCTCTTGAAACTATAAGCAAAATTTACTAGCTAGAACTGATACTTCTTTTCAAATGAATATTTAAGGGTCATTTTGTAATTCTTTTAGTATAAGGGTGAATTTAAAGAACTTGGAGCTTCGTCTGAGCTTCATAGTTTCTAGAGTACATAAGGCACCGATTAAAGATTGTTATTACTGAATTTTCAAAATGGATTGCTTGTAAAGGTGGATCCGGTTTAGGTGAGGAATCCGAACCAGTTTTGTTCCGGATAGAAATGGATATCTGCTCCGTTTCTGCATGGGAAACCGAATCTGAATCCGTATCCGGATCTCCTATTCTAGTTTAATAATTATCCGAATTCATTTAACTGAATTCAGATCCGGTCCGAATACGGAGCGATTTGGACGGAGTTTAATGAATCCGTTTTCACCTTTAGGAATTAATGATCTAATTGAATTTCAATGGGGCTCTTCACCAAAATTAATTATAAAACAAGCTATAAGTTTTGCCAAATGTACACTTAACCTGCCAATTTTGAGTATAGAAGGTTTATTTGGAGATTGCAATATTCAATAAGGGCACTTTCAACTAACCTATAGTCTTTAGTTTTAATTCCTTATTTCCTGGCAATTTTAGGATGGAGATGA
This sequence comes from Carex parvula, assembly GCA_025461045.1. Taxonomy (NCBI): domain Eukaryota; kingdom Viridiplantae; phylum Streptophyta; class Magnoliopsida; order Poales; family Cyperaceae; genus Carex; species Carex parvula. The sequence continues at coordinate 1,008,050 of JAJGRW010001317.1, forward strand.
TCAGTACCGGATGGAACTGAAAGAGGCCATGTGGGTGCCACATTTGTTTCGGGTCAGCATGACCCCAAATGAGTACAATGGAGAAAGGAGGCCATGTGCCGGTGGATCCTGCAACTGAATCTAAGTATCTTCTGGAGGAGATTGCGAAGCTTTCATCTTAAAAATCTAATTTAGCAAAACGTGTCATGGCTTGTGTTCTAATCTGTTGCAAAGTGCTAAGATGCCAATTGTTTGGTTATTGGTTTTTGTATCTCCGAGTAGCTTATGATGCATCTTTGTGTTTAGTTTTTTAATCTTTCTTAAGCTGCAAGTGGCTTGTCATTTGCCTTTTGTAGTAGTGAATTTTTATGTAGCTTACAGGTTATAGATTACGACTTTGACTTTGACTAACTATTTCATTTTATATGACAAGTTTTTTTAGTTTTTCCTTCAGTAATTTTGACACTTTGTATGATTACGACTTTGAATTCGTATGATTTCTTATTCACGAGAAACAATGACACATGCAAAAATAATTGTGCTCCAATGATTATTGATGCCTAGAAAAGAAACGACTATCATGTTATACCGGTTCAGCTAGTATGTGTTGTCAAAGACAACTACATCTCTGAAGCTAGAATAATCGAGTATTGATTGAGCATTGACTCAAAATAGACTTGTTAAATGACTGACTGAGCATCGACCCAAAAGAGATTTGTTAAATGACCGTCGTTTGCATCATATTTGAAAAAGGAATCTGAATCTACACTCTTACTCTCCTTGAAGTACTTTATTAAATACAAATTTCAACTCAACAAAGAATTGCACATATATCACATCCGCTTATTATCCAATAGAAATCCAGTTTTCAAATATACCCAAGATTTTAATCTAGGGCGAAATAGGCAGACTTCAGACCATCAATGAAGAGTGCAATATTATACTGATATTAAAGTTTAGTTGGTGTTACCGGGCAACATCTTCATGATTCATAGAATAAGCGCCTCAAGCAAAATCGTACAAAGAAAAGAACTAAATGCAACCTGTACTGGCCAAAATTTCTCCTAGCCCATCACTTGAATCTGTCCTTCATAGTAATTTGGAATTTGATAAGAAAGAAATGTTGATATTAGTCAATTTCCCGAGAATTAGTAAAAATAGTAGGTAAAATGCCCTCAATTTTCACATGTCGAATTCTTCTCCTCTAGATCTCATGTGGTTTATTTTCAAAAGCAAATGATGGAAGTAGAATGTCTCATTTAAAAGAAAAAGAAAAAGAAAAAAAACAACCCAGAATTTATGCCAGAGACAAGTTTACCTACCATCTCCACAAGACCAAATGTGGCGACAAGTATCGACCGAATAAAAACAAACCAGGAGCTACCAAAAACCAATGCCATGTAACCAATTAGAGTAGTCATGTTGTCCACGGTCTCTAAACAGGTAATTATAACTGAAGACAACTCGCTAAACAGGTATAATTCGAAAATGAGAAGAAAAAAATACAAGCAAACAAAGATTACAATCTCACAAGTTTTCCAATTACATAAATCATTACAACCTATTATAAATTTCGCAGTTTCCCACAATCATAGTCTGGTGTCTTCAGGAGAGCTTTAGCCATAATCTTGGCCAAAACCTTCTCCCTCAAAAAACTCACAACACAATTACTACTTTGTTGTATAAACCCCACAACATAAGCTCTTGTAACCACCTCTGCACACCTCCACCTCCTGTCTTTTGCAAATTTCTCCATACCCTTCTCAATATTTCCCGTGTAAACAGCATCTGACAGGTACCTTGCTAGAATAACACCGTCTTCAAGTGCCATGCAACCGCCTTGGCCTAAATCGGTCGTCATAGGATGGAGGGCATCACCAATTACACAAATGTTTCTTTTGGTGATGCTTCCATTTAAGAGAGAGAATGGGGACCGATATCTCAAGTGGCTTGACAACACCTTGTTCATCTCTCTTTTTTTATCACTTCAATGATTTCGTTTGGGGCTTTTGAAGTTGTTAGTTTTTCTATGATAAATTCTCGCATCTTTGTTGTGTTTTGATCTATCTTATCTGCAAACTTGATTCATAAGTCTACTACTGTTAATATCAGTTTACCTGATTTTGCCCATATGCACCCAAAAATAGCCCCAACATTGCCTGTATATATCCTTGATTAAATAATTAAACCTCAATTGACCTTTAATATGCAATTTTGACTCAAATAAATCCAATATTTTCAAAAATTTCCATCAGTTAGACATAGTTTGTGGGACCTACCAAATCATCCAATGGTCACTAATATAGCTGTGGAAAGCAACTTAAAGAGCAATTCAACAGAGGGAACAAAAATATACCTTTCTTAGATGGTCTCCAAGTAAAAAACCAGTTCATGCTTCTCTCTGAGGTGGGTAACATGCCAGCACGAAATCCACCTCCAGTAATTAGCAGATGTTCGGGTTTAACTCCGTGATTAGTTGGGTAATGAGCAAATCCTCTTGCTGACAAACGGCCTGAGAAAGCAGGCTCCTTTAGACCTAGGTATTTTGACACCACTGAATATATTCCATCACATCCTACTAAGACCTGTACTTGCACATGAACTTGCTTAATTAGTCAGATGCAAGTTTTGGTTTCCTTTTACAGGCTTTGCAAGTACCACTTGGGCACTTGTATATTTTTAATACAAGTGCACTTATGGTCCTTACGGATTTGTGAATTTTAACCCCATTGTTTCATTTTTTACAATATTTAGCTGGTCAAGCTATACTACTAGTATCCTTTTGCATGCATCTGGTCCAAGCTTCTAAAAAATGCAATTAAACTTGAGTAGGGTTAAAATGCCCCATTGTTTTCGTGCCCCAATCATGCCTCACATATTTATCTTCTGTTTTCAAAGTCCAAATAGTTGATCCGAACCGCTCAACATGATCTCCATATTAAAATGTATTTAGAGATCAAATTTTATATTTTTTTGGAAACTTTTTACTATATTTTTAGATATGTACAAAATCACTGTTTTTGGTTGACCCTTAATCTTCTAAATAACAGTGATTTTGTACCCATCTAAAATAATAGTAAATTTGTTCTAAAAAATATAAAACTTGAGAACTGAGACTAAGGAATTTTAATTGACCTGTACAAATTATACTGTTATAACCCAGAATTTCTCTTTTTTTTTCTGCAACTAAATTTAGGGGTAATTTTACTTAATTTTTTTTTTGTATACATGTATTTCAGCCAGGTAGGAACTTATGATAAAACATGGTTTTGTTGTACCTTTGCTCCAATTGTAGAGCTTATGATAAAACATGGTTTTGTTGTACCTTTGCTCTAATTGTAGAGCTTATGATAAAACATGGTTTTGTTGTACCTTTGCTCTAATTGTAGAGCCATCAGCTAAGTGCAAGAGCTTAAGATCGCCATCCTCTTTAATTAGAACAACCTTAGATGAATATCTAATTGTGTCCTCGGGTAGCTCATTTGCTAAGATTTCAACCAAGGAGTCCCTCTTTACAGAACGGAATTCATGCTTTCCACTACATAAACAGAAAAAAAGAAGGCTTAATCATAAATTAACTATATTCAATTACATTGTTTTATAATGTACATTCTTTTGCTATTTTTTTCTGATTTTAATTTTTGGATCATCAACTCTAACACTGGTATTATATCTCACCACAAATATGCTAATTTAGAAAGGAGGCATGAGTTGTTAATTTGTTATTTTTCAAAAATGAGTTCGTGTTACAGGTATTAAAAGCCAGTTCTGTTGCTTACATTTTGCCTTGAGCACCCTTTAGTCTCAATTCTGCTGAAGTGGCACCTGACGATGATGATAACACCACAAGCCTACAGAAAAGGTACGCAATCAAGCATTATAATCCTTCCTGGTACTAGTAGATATTAGCACATAAGAGTTTTTGTCATGAACCCGACTACAATATACCAAGTTAGGTCCTAAACTTTTACCCTTTTTTGTTTTTCTTTCTTAATTAAGAAAAAAAAAATCTGGTTCAATATGGTATGGTTTGAAACTCAGGTAAAGTGCAAAATGTACCTTTCCCCCAAGATATGATGTTCTCTGACCTTGCCGCCGACCCCAAGAGCATCCAAAGCACGCCAAGCATTTGTCCACATCCCAAGCGCAAATCCTGAGGAACGCATTGCTGGTGAAGATTCCAACACCAGACTCTTCACTCCTCTCCTATTAAAACATAGTCATATTTTTTTATTTTCTAACAAGGATTGAAATAATGAAAACCAATGTAGGAAGCTGGATAAGAACTGCGATTAACTTGATGTATTAAAAATTTCCTAATAGCCCATTGCCTTGGAATAGGCACGATGATGAAACACTAAGAGATGATGGATTCGAGTTTCTTACTGGCATAATTCTGAAATAGGATTTTGAGCATTTTTGTTTCAATAAGGAGATAGAAGTCAGATTTTGGAGAAAAATGGGACATTTCTGCTAAACTTAATACTGGTAAAAGAATTGAAAAGAAACTGTACCAGTAACATAGTGCCAAATGCAGCCCAACCCAACCCTTTAAGATTTGAGGTCTTACTTTGCAACACAAATAATATTGAAAACCTGACATCGGCTAAAACAGGAACTTTACAGAAAGCACTCAACCTCTGTAGTCAGTATTGCAGAGTCGATCTGGTACCGAGACATATATAGATAGATTAAACACGTACCTGTGCAGTCCAAGTGCGGTTGCCAGACCCGCAAGACCAGCACCGACTATTACAATATCTTCTACAGGCTCCATTTTCAGTTTTACAAAAAGAGCTTATAGTGATAAAAGAAAAGAGATGAAATGGTTTTAAAGAGAAGCGATTTTATCTATATATAGCTCACTGCTGATATGATATTGATGGATAGCAGGATAGGTAAATAAATTCTAAGGTCACAAAATTTCACCTTATATTACATATTAGTATTTGACATTCAATTTGTTCCTCGCGTGACAAACTGAACTTTCCATTTGCTCAAGTTGGGCTACTCTATTTATAACAAATCAAAGTATGCTGGCGTGAAGATTTTACTAATATAGGCGAACATTTTTTGCTAATTTGGATATAAATTTCTCCGCACATGGCTTTGTGAAGTCAGCACTGATAAGTTCTAAATAGAAAAATGACAGAGTTATCTTATTTACGTAAATTGAATGTTCACTGTTTTATGTATATTCCCGAGAAAAGGCTAAGGAACCACTTGTTAACAATGTTACGGTTAGACTTTGCCAAATGTTAATCACTCATGTACTTATGGGATTTAAGGTTGGTCTAAATGTATAGAGGCACTACACCAAAATGCAGTGTATACAATAATTCTGAATTGTTCTGGAACTGGAAGGATTTTAGCCAATTTATTTGTTTTGATTATGTGTATAAATTTTGAAAATTGAAATAAACACCAACTAACTCAATCATGTAAATGGTTAAATTCAACTAATGTATGTTTTGCAAATTTTGTCAAACAAAGTAATTAGAAGATTACAAACAACCAACAAAAACCAGAGAGTGTTCAAAGGGTAAAGATTCATGCATAACATATTTTGTTAGAAAATGTATCTCTAAAAGAGGTCTGACAAGGGATGTGAAAACTTACGGACAGCTCCTTGTAAAATTCCATTTTCATGTGTATACATCAAGTTCTTCTTAATCTGACTATAGCATTTTAAATATGAAAAAAGGGTAAAAATTAAATATAAAAAAGAAAAAGAAAAATACATCACTGTAACCCATTACGGTACCAAAGTTTATAAAATATGCAAATTGGTCCTACAAATACTTCTTCTTTTTTGAACCCATCATTGTACCAAAGAGATTACTGATTTTTAGGGAAATTGGAAAGTAGATTGTGCTCATTTCAGCGAAATTGAAAAAAAAAAAAATGCTATTTGCCTTTACTCATTTCAGCAAAAAGATGAAATTGCAATTAAATTAACATTGAAATTAGTGACGTTATCGCTGGAAATGCAATTGTGTGGGAAAATATAAAGATTAAAGAGTTTACTCGATTGGGGGTGATTCTACTCCAAGCTCCCATTTAGGTTTATCTATCTCCTCTGGCGCAAGTGCTTCTTCCTCTTCGCATTCTATAGCCTTCTCTACCTCTTCTTTCTAGGAGGATAGGTTTTAGTGTAGAAAGGGAAAATCGTGGTTTGACGAGGAGCAAGTTTCAGCAAGGCGGGAGAGGATGATAGGTTTTAGCTAGGAAGGGAATCCTCGCGCCAAAATGAGAGAGGGATTATGTGCGTTGAAGTGAAGGGACTAATCCAAGTTATTAATTATATTCTTTATAATATTAAATTAATTAATCTCAAATTTTAATTAATTAGATAAATACATGAGTTATTAGATTTTAAGATAGTAAATATGTAATTACAGAAATTTGAATGATAAATACGTAATTTCACAATATTTGAGTGGTATATATGAAATTCTCCCTGAAAAATTAACACAAGTTCTATACACAGTTGTGCTTGAATTCATATCCTCGACGGTACCGTAAAAGATTCCCTTTTACAATTAGCTATTTACGGTTTGAGATTAACTCTCAGCCGGTTTGGGATTCGGGCTAGCTCACGGGGAATATTGTTGGGCTTTGAGATTCGTGCCAAGTTAAAAAGAACGGTCCAGATCAAGTAATTGTAAAAGATTCCCTTTTACGGTACCGTCGGTGATATGAATTCGTTGTGCTTTGGGCTCTCAAAGAAACAAAGGCAACCTGTCCAGCTCAAAAAAGGTAGCTCCGAGGGAGGACTTCGTATTCTCTCAAGTTTAACTCAAATTTTGAGTTTAGATCTGGACTATATATCCAATTCAAATCCGCATAAATATTAAAGAGTCTCGTGTTACAGACGTAGGTTGGATTGGTCTGAATTTTAATCGGATGGTTCAGAACTAAACTCAAACAGATGAGTTAGTGCAGAGGCGTTGTACTCCAAACAGAGGGTGATTTTAGTGAAAAACTGAAAATATGTCTTTTATGATGGAAACGAATAAGGAGTTAACAGGGAGGAGAAGGAGGAAGGGGAAAGTGGGTCCACATGACATTTTGTAAGAAATTTTAAAAAAAGTGTATTTTGTTTAATGATTTAATGAGAAAAAATATTTTATAATTTTTTTCCAATTGAAGCTGATACAATACGAGTTGATGCACTAGGAGTTGCAATAAGGGATTTATTGATCAATTCGATTCAAATCGAAACAAAATTTTCTATTTAAATTTTTATTTGGTTTGTATAAATATAAAATTAAGGAATGAAATCTGTTACTTTTTTTGGAAAAGTAGAAATTTCTTTTTTTTTTTTCATCTAACTGTTGATCTTATTCATGTATAAAAAAATTGAACAGTTAGATAAAAAAAAAAACAAATTCCTGACTTTATGCTTTTCCAACAAAAAGCAACAGATTCTCTTCCTAAATTAAACCAACCGAGTAATACAATTAATCCAAATATAAACCGAACTTAATTTTAAAAAAAAACTAAACTATAATTCATCTTATTTGGTTTGTTCGATTGAACTTCATTACCATAAAAAGTTTAATTTATATAATTCAAATTCAACTTGATCATTTATGTAATAGTTCGTGTAACATTAAAATATTAATATAATAGTTACTAACATTCCAGTTCATTTAATTATTCTGTTTGGTTAGTTTCTAATAGTTAAAACTGAACTATATATGAACTAATTAAAGCTAAACATTTGCACTTGTGGCGGGCTATTGTGAACATTTTTTTTTTTAGAAGAGAGTTGGAAGTCAAGTTTCACGACTATCTATTATTCATAAGGAATTCACAACTAGATTTTGAACTTACGATTTCTTACACAAAAAATTTTATTTTTTGTCAATAGACTAAATATTGATTCTCAATATTATGAATAAGTTCACATACACTTTCTATTTGTGACCTTCCACTCAAGGAGCGAAGGTACGTTCAAGAAATAAAGTCGGTATTCCCTAAAGTAACCCAATTTTAGAGTTTTGATTTGGACCATCCGATTAGAAATTCAGGTCAATCCAGCCCGTAGTGGAACGCACGGGCATCTTTAATATTCATGTTAGAGCAGCTCTGATTGTCGAAACAAAACTAAAACATTGAGTTACTTTAGATGATAAAAAAAATGAAGATCAATTGACTTTTATTTGTTTTCAAAATGTATGTACTTGTACACGACTTTTTATATAATTTAGAGTAAAATTATATGAATACTGTAAAGTTAATCTTCATTTACGACATGAAAATTTTATATAATTAATTTTTATATGTCAAAAATTTGGCTCCACCCTTCTCTCACTCACGATTTTGTATTTGTCTTGTGCAATTGTGCATATTTGAGCTAGCTTTGCTCTACTATTTGTATAGTGTCCTGAAACTTTTTTTTTTATTTGTATAGCTTTGCTCTCTCGCAGAAAATTCTGCCAACAAAATAGATTTGTCCATATATTCATTCATTTATAATATAAATGATCATAATTAAAATATAAAAAGTATTGAAATTTAAGAAAATACAACTCATCCTTTAATTATAAGCATTCATATTATAAATAAATAGATAAATTTATTAGCAAAATTTTGTGAGCAGCAAATTCGGTTCCTTAGTCATAATCATGACACAACAGATGTAAACTACAATTACAATTCAGTGTAATCATTCGAGTGTTGACGGTCAAAGTTGCCTCTGTGTGTGGGGCCGTTACCAACTTATTAGCCATTTTATTTATTTTATAATCCAAGTGCATTTGCGAAATGTCTTTTTTCTTTCGTCTCTTTGGAAGTATGGCAATTTGTGCACATACGTTCTCTTAAAAACGAAATTTTGGAAACGAACTTTTAATTGCATGTATTAGTTTTCATCTATAATTTTAAATCATTTTTGCTAATTCCATTCGACGTATTTACCTTAAGAGAGCCAGAGATGATTAGAATAATAAATTGAATTCAAATTGTTAAGTTGGAATATAAACTTATATTTGTTTTAAATTGCAAGCATGATTTTATCTTTTTTCCAAAATGCTATAGCAAAAATGGAAAGTGTAGAGTAGAACTAGGGTGTTCTTGAGCTCACCGTGCCTCTTTGTAAACTTAACTAAAAATTCTATTTGATTGACTTCAAACAACTCATCCAAATTGTTGAAACCGATATATTTCACAAACCTTTTTTTTAGAATATGTGTTGTGAATAAAAAAATATCTTGTGCTCTGGGAACCAATTCATTTAAATAGGAAAATAATTCTGGCGCCACGTGTGCCGCACAAACATCTATAAATATTGTGAGAACTGAATTTCCTGAATTAACAACATTTTGTGCAGTCCGCATAAATCTCGAGAAATCAGCCAACGTGATCTGTAAGCTGCAGATTTACTCACTAGGTTTTTGTTTGACCGCACAAACTTCTGGAATGCGATTCTCCTTAATTGCAAATCTCACAATCACTTCTGAAATGCAATTCTCCTTAATTGAGTTTTTGTTGAATATCTACACATTTATAAACCATACCTCAATGAATACATTGATTATCAAATATCCTTAATTCTCATTGACCACTTTAATTAGACAATTACATGATAATACACAATTCATAATTATATCACATATACGCTCAACGTTGGATATATGATCCAACAAAGGACACTTTTGCAAATCCACCTTCTGCTCATTTTCACCGAATGCGATTATGCGAGAATAAATTAAAGTCAATAGTGCTCTTGAAGGTTTGCACGTAATTAATTCTTTAGGAGCTTGACGTAGACGTAGCTCTATGATAATGAACGCAACGGTACATCAATTTAATATAAATCATGATTAGCTAGTCTTCTCGAAATTGACTCGGAATGGATGATCTTCCTGTTATGGGATTTGAATCGAGAAAAAAGGAAAACGAACAGGGAAATTAAGTTGGGATCACTTGGGACGGATCGAAGGAAAAGTTGAAACCTTCTCAAACCCAAAAATATCTGTAATTAAAAATAATTTGATAAAGTATAATACTTATAATTAGAATACAAACGAATATAATTTAGAAATTCTCCGTTGTCTTATTAAAATAAATACTAATTAAATATTAATATTTTTACAATATTTGTTTTTTACAAACTTTATTAATAATGATGAGTAAATAGTATATTGCCTGTAAAATTTGATAAAAAATTAATACGACAACCTTGGTACTATGGGGGTGTTCGATGTTGGATTTATTGCCAACCTCGTTGGATTTAATGCCAACATTGAGCATATATGTAATCTAATTATGGATTGTTTACTGTCATATATGGTTGTCAATTAAAGTGATCAAATAAGGTAATAGACAATCAATATATTCATTAGGATGTGGTCCATAAATGTGTAGAACAATTTAGGCAAATATCAAATCATTGATGGACTGATTCTGAGATTTGCAATTCAGAAAACTGCCATTTAAGAGGATTGTGTGGGCTACACGGATTTCAATGCGTCCGCACGGATTTTGATGCGACAGCACGGTTTTTGATGCAGTCACACAAAATACCTTTTTCAAATTGGCAGATAACTAGATAGGTTACTATATATAAGGATTGGTCCCCAAGGCACAAGATAACAGAGAAAAAACACAGAAACTGAAAATACATTTTTCTCTTTAGAAAAATACAGCTCTGTGTGCCTTCTCTTCTTCTTGCACCATCAAAGAATAGAGAAGAGAAATCCATTAGGAAATTTGGAGAGGATTTCTCAAGGGCTATATCTTGCTGTCTTGGAAGACTTATTCCTACGACTATACGACAAAACAACAAGAAGGGCTTCTTGCCATTAGAGTCTAGTCTCGTGCTCACGGAGACGGTTGGCGATCCCTTAAAGGATCGAGTTATTCCATTGAAACATCAATGGAATCAGGTATTATGTTCCGCACTTAATATTTATGTTTTATGAGTCGGCTTTGGCATAGGACGGTCCTTAGGTTAAGGTGGGGAACTGTTTCTCCTTCCCCGGGGTGTAAGTGTTTGACCCCTAGATGAGATGTAATTGTTTGATCTCTAGATAAGGCGTAATTGTTTGGCCTTTATGATTCCCCAACAAGTGGTATCAGAGCCTTCCTATGCCGAAGGATTAAGTCTTTTAGGATCTAGAGAGAATTATGAATTATTGATGATTTTTTCGTTGATTTTTGTTGAATTTTTCTAGATTGTTTTAGATCTGAAAATTTTGGTTTGGAGAGCACAAAACTTGTAAAAGTTTACAGCCATAATTGTCTATTTTTTAGTTATTAAGTTGGTTAGAATCTACTAGAAGATTTCCAATTGAAATCGCAAAATTCTAATCAGAATTCGGTCCTAGCAGAGTTTGTGCAACCCTCTGTGCGGACGCATAGAGGCCACACAAAATTCCGCATAAATTTTAATAGAAGTTATGAAATTTTGGGTTTTGGTGAAATTTATTTTTAATAAATTTCCTAAAACAAAATATACAAATTTGGAATTAAACTTCTAAATTTGAAAGGTTATATAGATTTGGAATTAAATTTCTAAATTTGAAAGGTTATTTAAGGTGCTTCCAAAATTAAGAAGTCTCTCTAGATCATGGGTCAATTCAGTATAATAAATGCAGTTTTACCGTTACACATAAAAAGATGCGGCCGCACAGATTTTGATGCAATCACACGGTTTTTGATGCGGATGCACAAAATACCTTTTATAAATTGGCAGGCCGGAAATTTTTTTGTAGGGGCCACACAACTCTATGGAAAATTACAGAATAGTTTCTGAGATTAAAACTGAAGTTATTATGATGCAATTATATATATATTTATTTAATTGTACTTTTGTTTTATGGCTAAGGTATAAATTATAATTCTTATAAAGACATTAAAGTTATATGTATCTTGAATTGAATTAATTGAGTCCTAATTGTACCCAAAGGTACCTCTTTTGACAAGATTGATTTAAATTTATTTTACAAAAGGATATTAGGTGTGCATTTAATGGATGCAATCATTTATCGGCCCAAAGGAAGATAATGGTTGTTGAAATTATTTGTACAAGTGAGTGATAATAAAGTATAGTGATGACCAAAATTTTTTACACATATGTCAACATTGTCGGCCCAAAGGAAGGCATGTTGATCGGTATGTTCTAGGTTATCAGTACCTTATTATTGCGCCAAAGTATCATAAGAAATTGACTCGTTACCCAAAGGTAGCCGCTTAATGGAAACCGATACTTTGGTTTTAAGATGGTTTTTAAGGCTCATAGAATATGATGATTTATTAAGATAAGTTGTGATACTATGAATGTAACAATGTCTAGGAAAGTTCTGTCTAGGCAAGTCGGAATTCGAAGTGAATCCTTAGGGATCCCTGACTTACCTGGGAGCTTACCTGGTTGTGAAATTCGTGTGTATAGTGACAAAAGAAAAAAAAAATCATCTCATATATTTTGAGCAAGCTAAGCCTTTATTTGAATGTAATTTATAAATTCATAATTTTTTTATTCGTGTTGTTCTTGGTGATTTTTTGTTCGCAATTTTTAAGTTAGCATTGTTGAAGGCCTAAACAACATTTTTTTTTATGTTGAATGGAACCAACTTCAAATTTTGACATTAGAACATTAGTAATAGTTCTCGTTGTCAAGGATCTAGACCTTGCATTAAGGAGTTATGCCCCACACTTATGGATAAGAGTACTTCTGATGATTAGAAGGAAAATGAAAAGTGGGACAAATCAAATTGCATGTGTCTTATGATAATGAAGAGGTCCATTAAGAGTCGCGATTTCATATTTGATTGTTATCATAAAGAATTTTATAATCCCACAAAACATTCAGTATTTGAGAAGGAAAATATAATTTTTTTGAGGATGTTGAGTTTGCGGGGGGAGATACAATAATGAATTTTGAATTCGAAGAGGAGTATGCAAATATTTCCACAGGTGTTGAGAGTTTTATGGACGTATGTCTCACTTTAACTCAAAATACAAGTATCTTTAACGGAACCATTATTGACGACCAAACTCAACATAATCAAACAACACAAAGTCAGATTTTAGAATCTCTAGAAGATGTTGTTGTAGGCCAGATTGTTTCAGACAATCCTGGAATTCCTCGAGAAAATTCAGAAGTGCCAATAAGAAAATAAATCAATGACTGACAATGACATTGGAAAAAATTGCCTCATTACCTAAAGAAACGAGACCCATTAGTTTCAAATAGATATTTAAAACTAAAAGGGATTCGAAAAGTAATGAGGAGTAATATAAAGCTCGTCTTGTCAATTAAAGTTTTAGAGATTTTTTCTTTGGTTTCATTTAATGAATGCAAGCATTAACCGGCCCAAAGGAAGGTTGATGATTGTTAAAATTATGTGTACATAGAGTATAGTGATGATTATTATGTTTTATGTATAATCAATATTGTCGGCCCAAAGGAAGACATTATTTGAATCATCAATACTCTATTTTCGAAAGTCTCTTTAAAGATTATATTGACATTAATTATGCACTTTAATTTGGAGCTTTAGTTGATGGATATTAAGAGAGCGTTTCTAAATTGTGACATTAATGAAACAATCTATATGGTGCAACTAGAAAACTATGTGTCGGGAGACACAAAGTCTATGGTGTGCAAACTTAAGAAATTCATCTATGAACTAAAGAAAGTGTCTCAACAATAGTATTGCAAAATTCATAGTGAAATTATCTTGTTTGGTTTTGAGATAAATTTATTGAATGAATTTATATACCTTAAGTTATGTGGGAGTAAGTTTGTATTTCTATGTGGATATCATATTGCTTGCCAATATTGATATAAATATGTTGCAAGAAACTAAGAACTTTCTGATAAAGAATTTAGAGATGGAAGATCTTAGTGATGCATCATTTAGAATACGGAACAATGCTAAACTAAAGTAAGGTAAAGGAAAGGAAAGAATATAGAATGGTGAATTGAAAATAGAACATGTAGGAACAGACTCTATGTTAACAGATCCTCTTACTAAGGGATTGACACCGGCTAAATTTGAAGAGCATGTTGCTCATATGGGTGTAATCTCTATTGAGGATATTCAGTTTTAGTGGGAGTCTGTTATTTGTAACTTAATGTTCTATTTTTCATTGTAATTTTGGATATGTAACTTGTGACATGTAACAAGTGTTATATATATTATGAAGTTTTGACATTCTGTTTCTTGTTTATGTTTGACCTCTAATTCAGTTAATTTATGAAATTCAGTTTCAAGATTTAAGTAGGAGACCAAGTTAGAAATAGGCATGTGAAGATCACAATTGCATGTAATTTCTATGCTACACATCCACATCATGATTCATGTCATTCAGCTGTATTAGTGATGTGATTATTGAGGGTTTAGTTGCGAATAAATGCGACGAATGCCGCTTTAGTCCTTTGCTGATATAGTTGATGGACCGAATTGATTTGGGAATATATAAGGAAGACAGTAAAGAAATGTGCGCACATAAGGAACACAATTCATAATTAAAAAGTCATAACATATTGCTCAAGTGGGAGATTGTTGGATTTATTGCCAACCTCGTTGGATTTAATGCCAACATTGAGCAGATATGTAATCTAATTATGGATTGTTTACTGTCATATATGGTTGTCAATTAAAGTGATCAAATAAGGTAATAGACAATCAATATATTCATTAGGATGTGGTCCATAAATGTGTAGAACAATTTAGGCAAATATCAAATCATTGATGGACTGATTCTGAGATTTGCAATTCAGAAAACTGTCATTTAAGAGGATTGTGTGGGCTACACGGATTTCAATGCGTCCGCACGGATTTTGATGCGACAGCACGGTTTTTGATGCAGTCACACAAAATACCTTTTTCAAATTGGCAGATAACCAGATAGGTTACTATATATAAGGATTGGTCCCCAAGGCACAAGATAACAGAGAAAAAACACAGAAAAAACACAGAAACTGAAAATACATTTTTCTCTTTAGAAAAATACAGCTCTGTGTGCCTTCTCTTCTTCTTGCACCATCAAAGAATAGAGAAGAGAAATCCATTAGGAAATTTGGAGAGGATTTCTCAAGGGCTATATCTTGCTGTCTTGGAAGACTTATTCCTACGACTATATGACAAAACAACAAGAATGGCTTCTTGCCATTAGAGTCTAGTCTCGTGCTCACGGAGACGGTTGGCGATCCCTTAAAGGATCGAGTTATTCCATTGAAACATCAATGGAATCAGGTATTATGTTCCGCACTTAATATTTATGTTTTATGAGTCGGCTTTGGCATAGGACGGTCCTTAGGTTAAGGTGGGGAACTGTTTCTCCTTCCCCGGGGTGTAAGTGTTTGACCCCTAGATGAGATGTAATTGTTTGATCTCTAGATAAGGCATAATTGTTTGGCCTTTATGATTCCCCAACATTCGACAGCCCTCCTTAAGGAGGTGGAGATTAAAAATTTAATTCTTACCAAGGAGCACTTGTTCGGTAAGATAGTAAGATTAAAAATAGTGACTTAGTACAAGTAAAATACATATTGTAGCATGTAAATACCTAAACACCCTTCTCCTTCACATTTTTATTTTTTTTCTAATAACACAATTTAGAGTAAATAATTAATAATTGATACAAGTTAATATAAAAGGAGATGATAATTTATATTTAACACAACAAATAAAGATTGACGAGTAAAATTCATACATTTTTTTTGCAGATCACTGATTCAGAGAGACATTGGCGATTTCCATTAATAAAAAAGAGTATTTACATAGATAAACCTAATTACAAACTTATTACGAACTCATTAAAAAATCATACAATTAAAAAAACACAATAAGAATAAATGTTCATATCACATAAAAAAAAAATGCAGTGTATTGATTAGGAATTTACAAATTACAGTGCACAGAAAATGCACTGGTACTAGAATGATGTATTGTCTCAATTCAAAGTTTTTGTACCAGTGCACAGTAAACGCACCCAATCTTGATTGAATATCACGCCATCGCTTTTGAAAAAAATCCAATTGATAATAGAAATTCATACTTTTATCATGTTCTCTTTGAACGATCTTGGTTTTGTTGGTTTCAATCCAATTGGATAAACATAAAAATCACCCAACTAAATACACCTGATTTCTTTACTGAAACTCTGCACTAGTTCATTCCAAATCTGTCGCTGTCAATTGGTACCGCTGGAAAGTGAACTGCATACAGGTACCTCTCGCTAAACACTCACTCGCCCAATTGGTACCAGAAATCGCACTAGTGTGCCTCAGTCTCAGGATCGGAGTGTCAGAGTCAGTGCCTCAGTGCCATTTACGAAGAGAAGGGATGAAGAAATACCCGTCAAGATGGATGTCAAAAGAGAGCTGGTCGCCATGCAATCCTTTTGTGGTATCAGATTGACAAGTTTGTCGCTTGAGAGCCATTGCTCTAGATCGGAGGGGAAGAGAGCTTGTTGGGTTTCTGTGCAGTAGAGAGAGAAAAATGACATTAAAAAAAAGGCGGCCCCTTCAGCTGCTCCTTAAGGAACAAGGGTAGAGAGGTCCGAAAAGTATCCAAAAAGTGTCTTAAGGAGGTCTGTTTCTTAAGGCGAGGAAACAAGTGGCTTAAGAAAATTGCTAAGGAGGCCTCTAAGGAGTCAGGTTAATCTTAGCTAAGAAAATTGTTCAGAAGGATTAAGCTAGATTAAGCACTGAAGGAGCCTAAAGGAAGGCTGCCGAACATGTACTATATGTTCTATGTATAATATCACACCTGGAAATTTTCACGTCACCACTCGTCAAGTTGGACATGCAATAAAAAATCTCATCCTGACACTGCTTATTTTTTATTTTTTATTATTATCATCTTATTAAATATTAATATTCTTTCCAAGCAAAATGGCAAGTTGGTGTCCCAAATGACAAAAATATCATTTACCAGCTAATCTTGGATGTTGTGAGCGAACCACTTATTAGTAGGAGCATTTTGTTGCCTCTTCAATTTGCTTGGGCAGTTACAGAAGGTGAAAGTACCATAGGGGAATTTCAAATATATCTCTCAAAAACCTCGAAATTATGTATTTCCCCTTCTAAAATGATAATATCATATTTACCCCTCTAAACATAAAAAAAATCTAAAATTTACTCACATTTTTTTTATGAAAAACTCATTTTAATTTGCAGAGCACTCACAAAATACCCCTTGTCTAACAATGCATTTTCCATTAATTTGCATAGCACGCCAGTATGGTGGAGTTGGTACTATTGGGCCTGCCCCGTCTCATGGACACTATACGGCTTAGTCACATCATAATTTGGGGATTTAGTCAATCCGCGCGCTCCAGGGCTCGAATGAAACGGTGAGAGGGTTTTTGAAGAGTTATTTTGGATTCCATCATGATTTCTGGGTGTGGTTGCAGTTGTGGTAGTTGGATTTGCAGTTCGGTTCGCTTTCCTCTTCGGTGTATCCATCAAAGTGCTCAACTTCTAAAGAAGAAAGATAATTTTTTCATGACAAAAATAGGGTCAATTTATAAATCAGAAGTATAGAAAAGGTTTTGTTGTCTTTTCGTTTGATTTTTTTCCTCTTGGGTAGTTCTTTGTATAGTATAGATCACCAATTCACCACATATACAGTAGTGTTATAATATATGCCCACTGTAATTTGTAAGATTCAAACTAATAATTCAATTCTTTGAAATTGTTTTATTCTGTTGATAATAAAGTCGATATTCCATAGACGTGCTATTTTCTATCTAATGATAACATTTTATGTATCGTTCTGAAAAGCTGCATGCACTGTGATATATTGCATGCCACAGATAATCCTTAAGAAGAGCTGATTTGTTTTTAACAAGTCAACCCCAGCAATTTATAAAATATCCTCTACTTTGAAAATAAATATATGAATCCATAGCATGGGTGGATTCGTAGTTTCCATATTATTGGAGCCTCACTAATTTTGTTGGGCGTATTTTCGAAGATCAAAATGCTTCGATTTTAATTCATATTGGTGAATATACGGCTACGGTTTTGGATCAGATAGTGAACTCACGGAAACACATAGCTGAAACAATACTATGTTTAAGTGCCATGAGACCGCCCTGACCCGAAAAGCACATCTCCAGCCGTGCAAACAATTTCTCTAGCAACATTTTTAGAACAGCGAAGAGAAAGGAGATCGATATTTAAATAGAGTTGGTTGACACCGCAATTAGTGTGGTCATCTGTTTTTGGATTCGTGCATCAAACTCAGTCGGAGTTCTTTATTATCATAAATAAAGAAACTAGGCCAGATTAAACTGTGTGAAAGGTGAAGCGCATGGTAGAGTCACTACTCCGACATGTCCCAACATTAATATTCAGTGCAGGCCCGAAAGAGTTTAGAAAATTTTGTTTGGAGATATATGTAGGAAACTTGATATGAAAGGGATTTCTGAAAAAAAGTAACATTAATATTCACAAAAAAAAAAAAAAAAATTGGTTTGCCAGTCACATCTGAACTTATTCAATTATTCATAGTGAATACAAAAGAACTAGTAAACAAATGGGACATTTCATACCATTTCTTAATCCACAGAATCTAAGTGTTACTAATTTCAGAGTTTCCCACAATCATAGTCTGATACATTCAGCAGATCTCTAGCCATGATCCCGGCCAAAAGCTTCTCCCTCAAAAAGCTCACAAACCAGTTACTGCTTTGTCGTATGAACCCCACAATATAAGATTTGGCAACCACAATTGCGCACCTCCACCTCCTATCTCTTGCAAATTTCTCCAAACCTACCTCAACATTTCCATCATGAACAGCATCGGCCAAATACTTTGATAGAATAACTCCGTCTTCCAGAGATGTGCAAGCGCCTTGGCCTAAATCGGGTGTCATTGGATGGAGCGCATCACCAATTACACATATATTTCTTTTGATGATGTTTCCAAATAAGAGAGAGACGGGAGACCGGTATCTCAAGGGACTTGACACCACCTCACTCATCTCACTTCTTTCTATCACTTCAATCATTTCTCGGGGCACTTTTGATGCTGTAAAAGTTTTTACAACGAATTCTCGCATCTTTTGTATGCTTTCATCTACCTTCTCTGCCCCTGAAAAGTTCCAATGTTGCAATTTGGCTTTTAAACTTTAATTTGTGCAGTTTTACATTTGAATTTTAATTTGTAGATGGGATAAAGAAATAGTCTTTACATTAGGATCCCTAGGATGACAACTTCAATCTCAATGTATTACTTTTAGTAAGATACAGGTTACCGCACTTTTGTTTTTGTTGCCCAAATTAACTCTAATTAAGCACTCAACAACTGCTGGTTAAAAAAATTTAACGTCAATAAGATAACTACTATTTACCCATTTAAGTAACTACTCATAGTGAGAGAACACTAACTTCCCTAGTCTAATAGTAAAAGCATAATTTTTATGGCAAGAAGGGAGCAACAATATACCATTTTCAGAGGGGCACCAAGTGAAAAACCAGTATATGTTTTTCTCAGAGCAGGGCAAGAAGCCAGAACGGAATCCTCCTCCATTTATGTTAAGAAAATCGTGTTTAAAACCATGACCACTTGGGTGCTCAGAAATGCCTCTTGTTGCGCAACGGCCTGATAATAAAGGCTTCTCTAGGCCTAGATATTTCGCCACCACCGAGTTTATTCCATCACACCCTATTAATACCTGAATTTTAACGCCACTGGATACTTAGTTGTGTAAATCATATTTCTGTATGAGCATCTTAGACTGTTGATTTAGATTGCTCAGTTAATGGCAATGGACAGATTGTATTGGAAGTGCCCTATTTTTTCCCATTTTGTTATTTCCTATGACAAATCTTTATTGGGCTCTTTTTCTTATTTGCTTTTGTTGAAATAAACCAGATTTGTTAGATGGAGTAGAGCTCTTCAAAACCTATCAGATTGACTTAAAAGTTAAAACGATGAATCCAAATCGTTGAAACCGATCTACTTCATGAGTGTTGCGTTTACATGTCAAATTTATAATTTTTGAATAAATTTAGTATAAAGTCAAAGTTATCAAAAAAATGATGAACAATGAACATAATAAAATTAACTTATAAACCTTTTTTTTTGGGCAGCTTGACTTTATGTTAAATTTATATTAAAATTTTAATTGTGTTATGATTTTATGCACCTTTGCTTTAATTATGGAGCCATCGGCCAAGTGCAGGAGCTTAAGATTTCCATCTTCTTCAATTAGAACAATTTTAGATGAAAATCTGATGGTGTCTTTGGGTAGATCTGTTGCTAAGGTTTCCAACATGAAGTCCCTCTTTACGCAACGAATTTCATGCATTCCACTTGTTCAAAAGAAAGAAAGATTAAATTGTCAATTTTAAGATTCATAAATGGATAAATTCAAACAGTTCTTTTTGATATTTTGATATTCAAATATTTCCATTATTCCCTAATCTTTTCTAGAAAGCTTTTGGATCATTTTTATCTTTCCAATAGTGAAATGGGTATTCTGGCATTGGAAAAACAGGATTTTATATTAATAGAAAACCGAAAACAGGTATTGTGCTTGTAAATTATATTTTTGTAAAATTCTCTTTCTTTCATAGTAAAAGTTGTATGATTTGGCTTCGACCCTATCTTAATTTTTTTTAAAAGACAAAACAATCTCCAACACGAATATCATACATGATTGGTGGAGAGATGGTTCAAAAATGTACAATAAGCTTCAAATAAGAAACCACAAGTTTAGTTTCCTACTTTCAGTGTATACAAAATTTCTCATAAAGGTAACAAAACTACTATATTGCTTACATTTTGCCTTGAGCCTTGTCTAGATTCACTTTTGCAGAAATGTCTCCTGATGTTGCTGACAAAAATGTAACGCTGCAGAAGTTGTATAAAAGAGGCTCAGTCTTGAATATTTTTCATGTATACTTCGATTTTGAAGGAAAAACTATGACAAGCATATTTATGTGAGTAAAATTAGGGTGTTATTTAGCTCACCAACCTATCGACTTAACTTCACATGACGAATTCAAACTGTTAACCAATCTACTTACATGTAAAATTTTAAAATTTTAAAATTAATTTTGTATGAAGTCAAGCGATAAAAAAAAAGAAGGTTTATTAGTTAATTTTCATACATCCATTTTTCATAATTTTTTAACCGCTTGACTTTGTACTAAATTAGTTTGAAAAGTTTTAAATTTCGCATGTAAATGTTTCACTCGTGAAGTAGATCGGTTTCAACGATTTATATTAATCGTTGAAGTCCATGTGATATGTTTTGGAGTTAAGCACACTTGAACTGGATGAGCTTAAACACCCTAGTTTACTCTGTTTATGTAACCGAGGGTCCAACATACCATTATTTATTTATTTTTGCTGTTATCTCAATTACAACATTTGAGTCCATTAATAAATAAATAAGAATTGCCGGGTCACCTGATATAGAAACATATCAGTTAAGGTCTGAAACGGACCTAATTACATTTTCTCAAAACAAACCAGCAGTAAACTGATGATCTGTTATGTATATATTATTTCCTCTAGATCTAGTGCACAAAATTATGGCAAGTAAATAATTCATGCATCATTTACCTTTCCAGCAAGAGATGATGATCCCTGACTTTGTCACCTACCCCGAGAGCGTCTAATGCTCTCCATGCATTTGTCCAAATTGTGAATGCAAATCCTGTGGCACGCATTGTCGGTGATGACTCCAAAACCAAGCTCTTCACTCCTTTTCTGCAGGAACAAAACCAGAAAATTGAGATTTAGAGAGCTAAATAAATTAGTGTAGTATAATTTATTTTATAAAGGGAGTTGAAAATTATCAACACTTATAAAAATTATAAAATATAGTGGACAAAATTGTTATTTTTCAATTTATGGGTTTACTTAACCACCTCAGCTATAACCTAAATCCGTCTCTGCTTCCTGTATAATCATGCATGAAAACATAAAAACAATGTAAATTTAAAACGTTAAGTGATTTGCATGGAACAAATACCTTCCAAATGTACCAAATCATGGGCCATATATGTTTCAACTTCCAAGTAACCTTAAATTGGTACAGAAGCAACATAGTATAGTACCAGTACTGGTCAGTATCTATAAGATCCAATTTTTATGGATGAAGCCATGGAAACTTAATATGGCTGAAATTGAAGGTGTATATGTATGTGGATTTTAAGAGGGGTGTGAAACTTAAGGAAAGAACGAATCTACACAAAAAATAATCGGTCGGATTGTGTGCAGAACGGGTGCTACGCGGCACCTGATCTGAAAGCAAATAGAAGGTAGAAGAGAGGGATAAATGAGCACACCTATGCAATCCAAGTGCAGTTGCCAGACCGGCAAAGCCAGCACCAACTATCACAATATCTTCTACCGTATCCATTCTTACTAAAAACAGCCTTTCAGTAATTGAAAACAAGAATTATTGAGACAACAGATGAGCTTAAAAGAGATATCTCTCTTGAGATTAAAATGAGAATGAAAAGCAGATGACAGATGGGTTCAGCACAGAGAAAGGTTTATTTATTTATATGAGAGTGACTGAATGTATAACAGTGACCGAGAGTATTTGATTGGGATCACTGCAGATGAGATCATTGCTGATGTAAGGAGAACGAAAGATCATTGCTGATGCATCAGTGGGTTTGCATGTGTCAACAAAAGACAAAGAAAGTCATGGAAATGTCAATCATGTCATTATTAGAAGTGGGTCCTACACCCCCACACAGTGTCCATACATATCTTCATAATGTGGAGTACGGATTGAGATTTTTTTTTTAAAACATAATTAAAAATTTTTTTTTATCAAACCAATATGATTATTTTTTTTTTACAAAAATTATAAGAACTGAATTATCAATTCGGTCATTGTTGATTTCACAAATTTTCACAGAAATCAGTGTTGCCGTTTGTGTAATGCCTAGGGACTGAATTGGCAGTTCGATCCAGAGTTTTTTTAGTCCGGACCGCATTGGCAATTCGGTCCCAATTTTTTTTTTTTTTTTTGAGGTTTGGTTGAATTTTTCACTTGTGTATCATATATATCATATCGGATGTAGGTCAAATTGAATTTGAAAACGAAAGACAATTAAATAGAAAAATTTTACATTATGCCCTCTTTTTTCAAAACATAGAACAAAATACCCTCCTCTCAAAATTCTTAACAAAATGCCCTTGTGGACCCCACTTTTCTCCTCTCCTCCATCCCTTCCACTTCTCCCTATTTACTTTTCTTTATTCTTTGTTTAAATAGAAAAATACAACTATAATTTCATTCATGTTTTGAATTATTTTTACCTTTTTTGTGTATAACTGATTATTATTAAAAATTGTAGCGTAAAATTTTATTTGCTTAAATAAAAAAGCATAATATTAGCTTATACGTGGAATCTTTCCAACATATAGATCATTTTAAAAATTATTAAAATACATAGTATTAACTTATTTTATAAAATATTTTTAATTTACATATATTTTTTTTAACATAGACATTCTATCTAGTTTATTCATTTTAAAATTTCATATTCCTATTTTTAACAATTATAAGAATTTTATCACATCACATGTTAGAAGAATTTAAATTAGGATCGGTCAATTGAAATAATAATTTGATAAATTAGATTCTTTAATGAAATAATAATGTGGTCAATTGAAATTTTAAAACGAATAAAACTAGATAAAATTTTAGCCGGATCACTTTTTTTTTTATCTCCCATAGAGGATATTAGATGAAATTTGTAAATGTTTTCTTAACTAAATTTACAATAATGATATTTATTAAGCAAACTCTAAAAAAAAAAAAAGTTGGGACCGAATTGCCAATTCGGTCCGAAGTCTTTTTCGGATTTTCTGTGGCCACCTTTCTGAAAATTTGTGAAATCAACATGGACCGAATTGCCAATTCGGTCCAAAAAAAAAAACCAAGCGGACCGAATTGGCAACTCGGTTCTTATAGTTTTTGTAAAAAAAATAAGTAATCACGTTGGTTTGGTAAAATTATTTTTTTTAATTATGTTTTTAAAAAAAAATCCTACGGATAGGGGTATCAATGATACCTTTTTTAACCGTTTATTTTACTCGTACCGTATCGTATTCGATAAATAAAGTGGATATGGGTAAAGATTTTTTTCTATTAGCTTATTAGGTATGAGTATTGATAAGAATTTTTTTTCGTTAGCTAAACGGATAAGGGTACGGATAAAGTCTATTTCATAGTCGTTATCCTACAAGGTAATTCTATAAAATAAAAAATTATAATAATGTTTGAGTAATAATTAGTGATGATAAAATTTATTTGCGAAATATTTCATATAATATAGTTTGAGCAATAATTAGTGGGCTTTTGTTATTTAGTGTTTTACTATAAAAAATATTAAAAATATTACTTTTATTTGCACATTTTGTTATTTAGTTAAATAATAAAATTTATCTAAAGAGATTGTGTTTTTAAATGCTCTTGCTTTATAAAAAAAAAATTAGTTGGAATTGATTGCACATTTTTTTTTTATAAGTAGTGTGATTGTATATGTATGAAATCAATGATTTTTATGCTCTATTTGTAAAATATAATAAAACTAATTATTATATTAGTATTATTCATTATTCACCCGCTACTGTTTCGTTACTCGATAATTTCAACGGATAAGAGTAGGGTAGGGTAAGATTAATTTTTAATGGGCATTGGTAGGATATGGGTAAGATCAATTCTTAGTGGGTATGAGTATGAAAATGCTTCCACCCTACCCATATCGTACCTATTGACATCCCTAAGTACGAAAATGTTTTCGTCCAAAAAATATCAAGCCTACGGACAATTTCACAAAAAAAAAAATTACTGAATATTTTAGTTATCACCTTAATGTTTTATAATTCTGACCTTATTAGCGTTTTCTTTTAACTTAAAATCAACCATTCAAGTAGATTAAATCTTCGCAGAACTCATTCCACGCACACGCACGCTCAATCTATATGGAACCCCCTCCCCCAGATTTTGAGATTCAATGGAAAATTATGGGCTCAGACTAATTCCTTCACGTTCTTGATGGGTGTAATCGTGATCAGGCTAATAAAAAATTTATAACCCGGTTTGTTATCGAGTCAGAGTACAAGCGCATAATCCTATCGAGTAGTATAAACGAGTGTCGATCTGTAAGGAATAAGATTTAAGGTCTTGAGCGATTAAATCACAATCTTTTGAAAAGTTAGACAAAATCTAAAATCAAAGAGTTGTTGGTTTTGATCAATGTATTTGGTGAAAATTAAAAGTAAGTAAAATAAATATAGAGATGTGAATTTCTAAGATTTTGGCATACCGTTGTTATTTCAATCCGCTTTAATTCTTACCTTATTTGATATTGATTTTCAGTTGTTGTATGAGAGTTTCTAATCAAAGTTGTTGTATGAGAGTTTCTAATCTAATTTAGTGGTTACTGTTTTCGCCTAGCAACCACCCTATCAATCAAGAGATATCGTTAAGCCTTGTCTATTAGTGAATCATGAGTAACAAGGTTTACTGCTGATGAAGCCAAAACATATAGCAAAAATCCCTATTTTTTCTTCCGGAAAATGGCGAAAAGTGAATGCAAAGTAGTCATTTTTCCAATTTATATACCGCAAATGTGTTTTTAGGTATTTTTGGACAGGTTTTTGAGAAAGTTGCGTATTTATGCCAAAAACAGAGCAAAAGTGTCATATTTAGGCGATTTCTGAAGATAGCACCAAAAAATGACATCACATGGAGCATGCAACGCCTCACACGAAGTGCACAACATTCGAAATGGTGAAAAATACATAAAATTCGCTAAGTCAGGAAGCCGTGCGGCCTCCTCGATGCCGCATGCGGCATACCCTGATGCCGCACGATCCGTGGACTCAATCCGTGGACTGTTACCTTTGGATCAGATCATCCACCGTTGATGTTTTTTTGACAGAATTCTTCTGAAAGGACGCGATTGCTTTAGCGGCAAGCTTTCATACTTATTTTTGGCTTCATCTATCTAAATTTGGAGTGCACTCTAAGTTTCCACCACCTCCATTACTTCCACTACTCCATCTCTCATATTAGGAAAGCTATAAATACCCCTCTTGTAATAGAATTTAGGGTGCGCATTTAATTGTGTTAAGTCCATAGATTAGATATTAGCAATCCTCATTGCCAGGTTAGGTTAGAGAGTTACTTAGAGAGAGAAGGGTAGCTATCGGAAGTCAAGCAGGAGAAGAAGATGTCATCTAAGGAGGCAGAAGTTCATCCATCTTTAATTGGGTTGTAATTTCTGTTCTCTTTATTCTATTCATTTTATTTTTTCATGGCCATGAGAAGCTAAACTTCTCATCTCTAGGGTGAGGGTTGTACTCGAATTCTTAATTATGTTTTAGTATAAGTTTATGTTTTGTTTATATCAATTTGAGTTTTCTTTATCATTTAATTTTTTTTTATTAAGTCCTTGCATACATAGTTTTGTCTACTATATAACAGTGACCCTCCACATACCAATAGGTGTCAATTCATTGCATCCCGGTGTGAGTGGGATAATGCATGTAAGTAGTTCAACACTTCGGCTAATGAGGCCTAGCAGCGGTTCAAAGACTATGGTTAGAACTTAGTGGGCTCCCTTAGCAGGATAGCGTAAATTGTACATTTATATTATATTAAGAAACACTTAGATTATGTAGGGTCTTTGGGATATTTAATTGTGGGGTAGAATAGGAAATGATCAATTGTGTTTGTGTGAAAAAGATAATTGCATACCTATAATACTTAGAATTGATAGCCCAAAAGTCGATCGCAAGATCGAAAAACATTTCAAGTCGCATAAACAAAAACCCAGCAAGCCTTGCGGGGTAGTGACAGTGCCGCATACGGGGTAGAGAGACGTCAAAATTTATACATTGCATAATTAAGAAGTTGATCCCTAGAGAATCTCTATTTAATTGTTTAACCCAAACCTTAGCACAATTAGCGCCACCGCATAAACCTTGAGGGTATTGAACCCTACCTTAAACTATTTTAAACCTATTTCAAAAGCTAGGATCATGCGCTTGTGATCTGAAAGTAAGTAGAAATTAGGGTTTATAAATCTTTTAAAAGTAGTAGTATAATTTTGGTCCATTAAGCTTTTTGGCACCGTTGCCGTGGATAGAGTAAGAATTCTCTTTTCGAGAAATCCTTACGCTGTCATTAGGTGTCTAACATAATAACTAGGACTAGGTCAAAGCCTTTTTATTGTATCTTACTTTTCCGCACTTTTATTTTCAGCATTTTTATTTGCATAAAAATTCCAAAAATATCAATTAGGATAGTAGCATATTTATTTTCAGCACTTGCATATTTCATTTTCTCTATCTTTAGGAGAAAGGTTCCTTAATATTCTTCTTATAGATTGTCACGCTGGCGGGAGCCTCCAAGCCTCATACCACTAACAATTCCAATAAGAAAGACATTATCTTACCTTCTCCTAAACCAAAGGCGAAGACCACTCCCCAAACCAAAGAAGGCACAACTGTAGACGAGCTAGCTTCAAGTTTTATCAACATGAGTTACCCTAGCGTTCCTCCAGCCACCGCCAATCCACATCTTAATGCATCACTAACTGCTTGGACGGTAAATCAACCTTCCAATGCAGGCCGGTAGCAGGAGCCAACACTTCACGGCCGCTAAGGGACTTCGCCCTTCCACAAGATTTGAAGGATCAAAATAGCGTCATAATGCCCGAGATAGAGGCAAACAATTTTGACATTAAGAACACCTATGTCAACTTGGTGACTAGGAGTATTTTTGAAGAAAGATCAGACGAGAACCCTCAGATCCACCTCAATTGCAACGCGATCAAGGTGAATAGAGTCACACCTGATGACCTCCGACTTCGCCTGTTCCTATTCTCCTTAGGAGAAGGACCGCAATCATGGCTCGAGTCATTAGAGGCTGGTTCAATCACAAATTGGGCTCAAATGACAAAGGCCTCCCTCGCTAAGTACTTTTCGCCCGCCAAGACTGCGCAGTATCGAAGCCGTATCACTTCTTTCACGCAGATGGATGGAGAAACGCTAAACGACGCATGAGACCACTTCAAGAACCTCAAGAGGCTAGGGAGTGTCCTCACTATGGACTGGATAAGTGGCTCATGCTTCAATTCTTTTACGATGGAATACAAGCCTACGCAAGGCAAGCGATAGACTCAACCGCCGGAGGATCTTTCATGAACTTGAATGCCGAAGAAGCCGAGAAGACCATCGCAGACTTATGCCAAAGTCAGAACTATTCGACATCAGGGCAAAGCGTGAAGAGTACCACAGCTGGCAAACCCGAAGTTAGTAGGAACGAATACATGTGTTTGCAAGAAATAAAACTAAAATTAGTAGATAGCTATACTGCGGGTTGATTTGGGATTTATCTATCATATTTAATCCAATATGTTGTCATATACTTATTTGTTAGGCTAATCAAGATTCTATGATTCTATCTTTATCTGACAAACTGAAACTCCGAACACAAAATTTTGGGTTAGGTTGAGGGAGTTGGTAAGGTCAAATTGGTACCAATGCCTTTCTAATATTAAGCACTTAGAGCAAAGAAACAATGCCTTAGTTGATGCTTATTTATGTTGGGAATGAACATGTTTACCTGTAAGATTGAGGATTGATATTGTGTAATTTTTTTTTTTTTGTGGTTGAACTTTATGCAATTTGCCAAAATAATCTGGAAATTCGGATAAGCTTGCATTTTGAAGTTGCAATCTTGCATCTCACAACTTTTAAGTTGTATGGTATGGTAATGACATCACTGTACCAATATAATATGATATTGTATGCAGTTTGAGGGGTGTTGTACCACTGTACCAATATGCGTAGATTTTACTTTCTGACATGTAAACTTTTAGGGGTTTACGCAACGATGCTTTCTTATTGTTGCTTTCTGATATATACCACTAATCAATACACAACGATACTTAGTCTTATACATCTACAGAACTGAATTGAACATGTGTAATAAGAAAAGAAAGGTCTATACCAGTTTGTACTGGTATACGTTTCCTATTATAAAAGTTGAACTGAACTTGGACAGAGTATGGAAATTAGTACAGTTGTAACCTTTATCTTTTTTTTCTTTTTGTTAGCTTTTTGACTTGTATGCTTTTGGATCCGATAGTGAACTCACGGAAACACATAGCTGAAACAATACTATGTTTAAGTGCCATGAGACCGCCCTGACCCGAAAAGCACATCTCCTGCCATGCAAACAATTTTTCTAGCAACATTTTTAGAACAGCGAAGAGAAAGGAGATCGATATTTAAATAGAGTTGGTTGACACCGCAATTAGTGTGGTCATCTGTTTTTGGATTCGTGCATCAAACTCAGTCGGAGTTCTTTATTATCATAAATAAAGAAACTAGGCCAGATTAAACTGTGTGAAAGGTGAAGCGCATGGTAGGAGTCACTACTCCGACATGTCCCAACATTAATATTCAGTGCAGGCCCGAAAGAGTTTAGAAAATTTTGTTTGGAGATATATGTAGGAAACTTGATATGAAGGGGATTTCTGAAAAAAAGTAACATTAATATTCACAAAAAAAAAAAAAAAAATTGGTTTGCCAGTCACATCTGAACTTATTCAATTATTCATAGTGAATACAAAAGAACTAGTAAACAAATGGGACATTTCATACCATTTCTTAATCCACAGAATCTAAGTGTTACTAATTTCAGAGTTTCCCACAATCATAGTCTGATACATTCAGCAGATCTCTAGCCATGATCCCGGCCAAAAGCTTCTCCCTCAAAAAGCTCACAAACCAGTTACTGCTTTGTCGTATGAACCCCACTAATATAAGATTTGGCAACCACAATTGCGCACCTCCACCTCCTATCTCTTGCAAATTTCTCCAAACCTACCTCAACATTTCCATCATGAACAGCATCGGCCAAATACCTTGATAGAATAACTCCGTCTTCCAGAGATGTGCAAGCGCCTTGGCCTAAATCGGGTGTCATTGGATGGAGCGCATCACCAATTACACATATATTTCTTTTGATGATGTTTCCAAATAAGAGAGAGACGGGAGACCGGTATCTCAAGGGACTTGACACCACCTCACTCATCTCACTTCTTTCTATCACTTCAATCATTTCTCGGGGCACTTTTGATGCTGTAAAAGTTTTTACAACGAATTCTCGCATCTTTTGTATGCTTTCATCTACCTTCTCTGCCCCTGAAAAGTTCCAATGTTGCAATTTGGCTTTTAAACTTTAATTTGTGCAGTTTTACATTTGATTTTTAATTTGTAGATGGGATAAAGAAATAGTCTTTACATTAGGATCCCTAGGATGACAACTTCAATCTCAATGTATTACTTTTAGTAAGATACAGGTTACCGCACTTTTGTTTTTGTTGCCCAAATTAACTCTAATTAAGCACTCAACAACTGCTGGTTAAAAAAATTTAACGTCAATAAGATAACTACTATTTACCCATTTAAGTAACTACTCATAGTGAGAGAACACTAACTTCCCTAGTCTAGTAGTAAAAGCATAATTTTTATGGCAAGAAGGGAGCAACAATGTACCATTTTCAGAGGGGCACCAAGTGAAAAACCAGTATATGTTTTTCTCAGAGCAGGGCAAGAAGCCAGAACGGAATCCTCCTCCATTTATGTTAAGAAAATCGTGTTTAAAACCATGACCACTTGGGTGCTCAGAAATGCCTCTTGTTGCGCAACGGCCTGATAATAAAGGCTTCTCTAGGCCTAGATATTTCGCCACCACCGAGTTTATTCCATCACACCCTATTAATACCTGAATTTTAACGCCACTGGATACTTAGTTGTGTAAATCATATTTCTGTATGAGCATCTTAGACTGTTGATTTAGATTGCTCAGTTAATGGCAATGGACAGATTGTATTGGAAGTGCCCTATTTTTTCCCATTTTGTTATTTCCTATGACAAATCTTTATTGGGCTCTTTTTCTTATTTGCTTTTGTTGAAATAAACCAGATTTGTTAGATGGAGTAGAACTAGGTGTTCTTAAGCTCTTCAAAACCTATCAGATTGACTTAAAAGTTAAAACGATGAATCCAAATCGTTGAAACCGATCTACTTCATGAGTGTTGCGTTTACATGTCAAATTTATAATTTTTGAATAAATTTAGTATAAAGTCAAAGTTATCAAAAAAATGATGAACAATGAACATAATAAAATTAACTTATAAACCTTTTTTTTTGTGCAGCTTGACTTTATGTTAAATTTATATTAAAATTTAATTGTGTTATGATTTTATGCACCTTTGCTTTAATTATGGAGCCATCGGCCAAGTGCAGGAGCTTAAGATTTCCATCTTCTTCAATTAGAACAATTTTAGATGAAAATCTGATGGTGTCTTTGGGTAGATCTGTTGCTAAGGTTTCCAACATGAAGTCCCTCTTTACGCAACGAACTTCATGCATTCCACTTGTTCAAAAGAAAGAAAGATTAAATTGTCAATTTTAAGATTCATAAATGGATAAATTCAAACAGTTCTTTTTAATATTTTGATATTCAAATATTCCCATTATTCCCTAATCTTTTCTAGAAAGCTTTTGGATCATTTTTATCTTTCCAATAGTGAAATGGGTATTCTGGCATTGGAAAAACAGGATTTTATATTAATAGAAAACCGAAAACAGGTATTGTGCTTGTAAATTATATTTTTGTAAAATTCTCTCTTTCTTTCATAGTAAAAGTTGTATGATTTGGCTTGGACCCTATCTCAATTTTTTTTAAAAGACAAAACAATCTCCAACACGAATATCATACAGGATCGGTGGAGAGATGGTTCAAAAATGTACAATAAGCTTCAAATAAGAAACCACAAGTTTAGTTTCCTACTTTCAGTGTATACAAAATTTCTCATAAAGGTAACAAAACTACTATATTGCTTACATTTTGCCTTGAGCCTTGTCTAGATTCACTTTTGCAGAAATGTCTCCTGATGTTGCTGACAAAAATGTAACGCTGCAGAAGTTGTATAAAAGAGGCTCAGTCTTGAATATTTTTCATGTATACTTCGATTTTGAAGGAAAAACTATGACAAGCATATTTATGTGAGTAAAATTAGGGTGTTATTTAGCTCACCAACCTATCGACTTAACTTCAAATGACGAATTCAAACTGTTAATCAATCTACTTACATGTAAAATTTTAAAATTTTAAAATTAATTTTGTATGAAGTCAAGCGATCAAAAAAAGAAGGTTTATTAGTTAATTTTCATACATCCATTTTTCATAATTTTTTAACCGCTTGACTTTGTACTAAATTAGTTTGAAAAGTTTTAAATTTCGCATGTAAATGTTTCACTCGTGAAGTAGATCGGTTTCAACGATTTATATTAATCGTTGAAGTCCATGTGATAGGTTTTGGAGTTAAGCACACTTGAACTGGATGAGCTTAAACACCCTAGTTTTACTCTGTTTATGTAACCGAGGGTCCAACATACCATTATTTATTTATTTTTGCTATTATCTCAATTACAACACTTGAGTCCATTAATAAATAAAGAAGACTTGCCGGGTCACCTGATATAGAAACATATCAGTTAAGGTCTGAAACGGACCTAATTACATTTTCTCAAAACAAACCAGCAGTAAACTGATGATCTGTTATGTATATATTATTTCCTCTAGATCTAGTGCACAAAATTATGGCAAGTAAATAATTCATGCATCATTTACCTTTCCAGAAAGAGATGATGATCCCTGACTTTGTCACCTACCCCAAGAGCATCTAATGCTCTCCACGCATTTGTCCAAATTGTGAATGCAAATCCTGTGGCACGCATTGTCGGTGACGACTCCAAAACCAAACTCTTCACTCCTTTTCTGCAGGAACAAAACCAGAAAATTGAGATTTAGAGAGCTAAATAAATTAGTGTAGTATAATTTATTTTATAAAGGAGTTGAAAATTATCAACACTTATAAAAATTATAAAATAGTGGACAAAATTGTTATTTTTTAATTTATGGGTTACTTAACCACCTCAGCTATAACCTAAATCCGTCTCTGCTCTCCTGTATAATCATGCAATTGAAGCAACATAGTATAGTACCAGTACTGGTCAGTATCTATAAGATCCAATTTTTATGGATGAAGCCATGGAAATTGAAGGTGTACTGTGGATTTTAAGAGGGGGTGTGAAACTTAAGGGAAAGCACGAATCTTAACAAAAAATAGTCGGTCGGATTGTGTGCAGAACGGGTGCTACGCGGCACCTGATCTGAAAGCAAATAGAAGGTAGAAGAGAGGGATAAATGAGCACACCTATGCAATCCAAGTGCAGTTGCCAGACCGGCAAAGCCAGCACCAACTATCACAATATCTTCTACCGTATCCATTCTTACTAAAAACTGCCTTTCAGCAATTGAAAACAAGAATTATTGAGACAACAGATGAGCTTAAAAGAGATTTCTCTGTTGAGATTAAAATGAGAATGAAAAGCAGATGAATTTTTTTAGTCCGGACCGAATTGGCAATTCGGTCCCAATTTTTTTTTTTTTTTTTTTTTGAGATTTGGTTGAATTTTTCACTTGTGTATCATATATATCATATCGAATGTAGGTCAAATTGAATTTGAAACCGAAAGACAATTAAATAGAAAAATTTCACATTGTGCTCTCTTTTTTCAAAACATAGAACAAAATACCCTCCTCTCAAAATTCTTAACAAAATGCCCTTGTGGACTCCACTTTTCTCCTCTCTTCCCTTCCCTCCCACTTCTCCCTATTTACTTTTCTTTATTATTTGTTTAAATAGAAAAATACAACTATAATTTCATTCATGTTTTGAATTATTTTTACCTTTTTTGTGTATAACTGATTATAATTAAAAATTGTAGCGTAAAATTTTATTTGCTTAAATAAAAAAGCATAATATTAGCTTATACGTGGAATCTTTCCAACATATAGATCATTTTAAAAATTATTAAAATACATAGTATTAACTTATTTTATAAAATATTTTTAATTTACATATTTTTTTTAACATAGACATTCTATCTAGTTTATTCGTTTTAAAATTTCATATTACTATTTTAACAATTATGAGAATTTTATCACATCACATGTTAAGAACAATTTAAATTAGGATTGGTCAATTGAAATAAAAATTTGATAAATTAGATTCTTTAATGAAATAATAATGTGGTCAATTGAAATTTTAAAATGAATAAACTAGATAGAATTTTAGCCGGATCACTTTTTTTTATCTCCCATAGAGGATATTAGATGAAATTTGATTTACTCTATTTCATTTTCAATTTTTTTGGCACAACCTAGCGAGTAAGAATTACACATCTTTGTTAATGTAAATGTTTTCTTAACTAAATTTACAATAATGATATTTATTAAGCAAACTCTAAAAAAAAAAAAAGTTGGGACCGAATTGCCAATTCGGTCCGGAGTCTTTTTCGGATTTTCTGTGGCCTCCTTTCTGAAAATTTGTGAAATCAACAAGGACCGAATTGACAATTCGGTAAAAAAAAAAAACCAAGACCGAATTGGCAATTTGGTTCTTATGATTTTTGAAAAAAAATAAGTAATCACGTTGGTTTGGTAAAAATATTTTTTTTAATTATGTTTTTAAAAAAAAATCCTACGGATAGGGGTATCAATGATACCTTTTTTAACCGTTTATTTTACTCGTACCGTATAATTTACCCGTACCGTATCGTATTCGATAAAATGGATATGGGTAAAGATTTTTTTCTATTAGCTTATTAGGTATGAGTATTGATAAGGATTTTTTTTCGTTAGCTAAACGGATAAGGGTACGGATAAAGTCTATTTCATATTCGTTATCCTACAAGGTAATTCTATAAAATAAAAATATTATAATAATGTTTGAGTAATAATTAGTGATGATAAAATTTATTTGCGAAATATTTCATATAATATAGTTTGAGCAATAATTAGTGGGCTTTTGTTATTTAGTGTTTTACTATAAAAAAATATTAAACATATTACTTTTATTTGCACATTTTGTTATTTAGTTAAATAATAAAATTTATCTAAAGAGATTGTGTTTTTGAATTATCTTGCTTTATAAAAAAAAATTAGTTGGAATTGATTGCACATTTTTTTTGTATAAGTAGTGTGATTGTATATGTATGAAATCAATGATTTTTTATGCTCTATTTGTAAAATATAATAAAACTAATTATTATATTAGTATTATTCGTTATTCACCCGCTACCGTTTCGTTACTCGATAATTTTAACGGGTAAGGGTAGGGTAGGGTAAGGTTAATTCTTAATGGGCATGGGTAGGATATGGGTAAGATCAATTCTTAGTGGGTATGAGTATGAAAATGCTTCCACCCTACCCATATCGTACCTATTGACATCCCTAAGTACGAAAATGTTTTCGTCCAAAAAATATCAAGCCTACGGACAATTTCACAAAAAAAAAAAATTACCGAATATTTTAGTTATCACCTTAATGTTTTATAATTCTGACCTTATTAGCGTTTTCTTTTAATTTAAAATCAACCATTCAAGTAGATTAAATCTTCGCAGAACTCATTCCACGCACACGCACACTCAATCTATATGGAACCCCCTCCCCCAGATTTTGAGATTCAATGGAAAATTATGGGCTCAGACTAATTCCTTCACCCTCTTGATGGGTGTAATCGTGATCAGGCTAATAAAACATTTATAACCCGGTTTGTTATCGAGTCAGAGTACAAGCGCATAATCCTATCGAGTAGTATAAACGAGTGTCGATCTACAGGGAATAAAATTTAAGATCTTGAGCGATTAAATCACAATCTTTCGAAAAGTTAGACAAAATCTAAAATCAAAGAGTTGTTGGTTTTGATCAATGTTTTTGGCGAAAATTAAAAGTAAGTAAAATAAAGATAGAGATGTGAATTTCTAGGATTTTGGCATACCGTTGTTATTTCAATCCGCTTTAATTCTTACCTTATTTGATGTTGGTTTTCAGTTGTTGTATGAGAGTTTCTAATCTAAGTTGTTGTATGAGAGTTTCTAATCTAATTTAGTGATTACTGCTTTCGCCTAGCAACCACCCTATCAATCAAGATATCTCGTTAAGCCTTGTCTTTATTAGTGAATCATGAGTAACAAGGTTTACTGCTGATGAAGCCAAAACAAATAGCAAAAATCCCTATCTTTTCTTCCGGAAAATGGCGAAAAGCGAATGCAAAGTAGTCATTTTCCAATTTATATACCGCAAATGTGTTTTTAGATATTTTTGGCAGGTTTTTGAGAAAGTTGCGTATTTAAGCCAAAAACAGAACAAAAGTGTCATATTTAGGCGATTTCTGAAGATAGCACAAAAAAAGGACATCACATGGAGCATGCAACGCCTCACACGAAGTGCACAATATTCGAAATGGTGAAAAATACATAAAATTCGCTAAGTCAGGAAGCCGTGCGGCCTCCTCGATGCCGCATGCGGCATACCCTGATGCCGCACGATCCGTGGACTCAATCCGTGGACTGTTACCTGTGGATCAGATCATCCACCGTTGATGTTTTTTTGACAGAATTCTTCTGAAAGGACGCGATTGCTTTAGCGGCAAGCTTTCATAGTTATTTTTGGCTTCATCTATCTAAATTTGGAGTGCACTCTAAGTTTCCACCACCTCCACTACTTCCACTACTCCATCTCTCATATTAGGAAAGCTATAAATACCCCTCTTGTAATAGGATTTAGGGTGCGTATTTAATTGTGTTAAGTCCATAGAATAGATATTAGCAATCATCATTGCTAGGTTAGGTTAAAGAGTTACTTAGAGAGAGAAGGATAGCTATCGGAAGTCAAGCAGGAGAAGAAGATGTCACCTAAGGAGGCAGAAGTTCATCCATCTTTAATTGGGTTGTAATTTCTGTTTCCTTTATTCTATTCTTTTTATTTTTCCATGGCCATGAGAAGCTAAACTTCTCATCTCTAGGGTGAGGGTTGTACTCGAATTCTTAATTATGTTTTAGTATATATGTTTTGTTTATGTCAATTTGAGTTTTCTTTATCATTTAAATTCATTTTTATTAAGTCATTGCATACATAGTTTTGTCTACTATATGACAGTGACCCTCCACATACCAATAAGTGTCAATTCATTGCATCCCGGTGTGAGTGGGATAATGCATGTAAGTAGTTCAACACTTCGGCTAACGAGGTCTAGCAGCGGTTCAAAGACTATGGTTAGAACTTAGTGGGCTCCCTTGGCAGGATAGCGTAAATTGTACATTTATATTATATTAAGAAACACTTTGGGATATTTAATTGTGGGGTAGAATAGGAAATGATCAATTGTGTTTGTGTGAAAAAAGATAATTGCATACCTAGAATACTTAGAATTGATAGCCCAAAAGTCGATCGCAAGATCGAAAAACATTTCATGTCGCATAAACAAAAACCCAGCAAGCCTTGCGGGGTAGTGACAGTGCCGCATACGGGGTAGAGAGACGTCAAAATTTATACATTGCATTAAGAAGTTGATCCCTAGAGAATCTCTATTTAATTGTTTAACCCAAACCTTAGCACAATTAGCGCTACCCGCATAAACCTTGAGGGTATTGAACCCTACCTTAAACTATTTTAAACCTATTTCAAAAGCCCTCGAGTATCTAGACTAGTGAAAATTGTTAGAAATCCAATACACTATCCCTGTGGATCCACACCCCAATTATACTAAACGGTAGGATCATGCACTTGTGATATGAAAGTAAGTAGAAATTAGGGTTTATAAATCTTTTAAAAGTAGTAGTACAATTTTGGTCCATCAAGCTTTTTGGCACCGTTGCCGTGGATAGAGTAAGAATTCTCCTTTCGAGAAATCCATACGCTGTCATTAGATGTTAACATAATAACTAGGACTAGGTCAAAGCCTTTTTATTGTATCTTACTTTTCCGCACTTTTATTTTCAGCATTTTTATTTGCATAAAAATTCCAAAAATATCAATTAGGATGGTAGCATATTTATTTTCAGCACTTGCATATTTCATTTTCTCTATCTTTAGGAGAAAGGTTCCTTAATATTCTTCTTATAGATTGTCACGCTAGCGGGAGCCTCCAAGCCCCGTACCACTAACAATTCCAATAAGAAAGACATTATCTTACCTTCTCCTAAACCAAAGGCGAAGACCACTCGCCAAACCAAAGAAGGCACATATGTAGACGAGCTAGCTTCAAGTTTTATCAACATGAGTTACCCTAGCGTTCCTCCAGCCACCGCCAATCCACATCTTAATGCGTCACTAGCTGCTTGGACGGTAAATCAACCTTCCAATGCAGGCCGGTAGCAGGAGCCAACACTTCACGGCCGCTAAGGGACTTCGCCCTTCCACAAGATTTGAAGGATTAAAGTAGCGTCATAATGCCCGAGATAGAGGCAAACAATTTTGACATTAAGAACACATATGTCAACTTGGTGACTAGGAGTATTTTTGAAGAAAGATCAGACAAGAACCCTCAGATCCACCTCAATTGCAACGCGATCAAGGTGAATGGAGTCACACCTGATGACCTCCGACTTCGCCTGTTCCTATTCTCCTTAGGAGAAGGACCGCAATCATGGCTCGAGTCATTAGAGGCTGGTTCAATCACAAATTGGGCTCAAATGACAAAGGCCGTATCACTTCTTTCGCGCAGTATCGAAGCCGTATCACTTCTTTCGCGCAGAAGGATGGAGAAACGCTAAACGACGCATGAGACCGCTTCAAGAACCTCGAGAGGGAGTGTCCTCACTATGGACTGGATAAGTGGCTCACGCTTCAATTCTTTACGACGGAATACAGGCCTACGCAAGGCAAGCGATAGACTCAACCGCCGGAGGATCTTTCATGAACTTGAATGCCGAAGAAGCCGAGAAGACCATTGCAGACTTATGCCAAAGTCAGAACTATTCGACATCAGGGCAAAGCGTGAAGAGTACCACAGCTGGCAAACCCGAAGTTAGTAGGAACGAATACATGTGTTTGCAAGAAATAAAACTAAAATTAGTAGATAGCTATACTGCGGGTTGATTTGGGATTTATCCATCATATTTAATCCAATATGTTGTCATATACTTATTTGTCAGGCTAATCAAGATTCTATCTTTATCTGACAAACTGAAACTCCGAACACAAAATTTTGGGTTAGGTTGAGGGAGTTGGTAAGGTCAAATTGGTACCAATGCCTTTCTAATATTAAGCACTTAGAGCAAAGAAACAATGCCTTAGTTGATGCTTATTTATGTTAGGAATGAACATGTTTACCTGTAAGATTGAGGATTGATATTGTGTAATTTTTTTTTTTTTTGTGGTTGAACTTTATGCAATTTGCCAAAATAATCTGGAAATTCGGATAAGCTTGCATTTTGAAGTTGCAATCTTGCATCTCACAACTTTTAAGTTGTATGGTATGGTAATGACATCACTGTACCAATATAATATGATATTGTATGCAGTTTGAGGGGTGTTGTACCACTGTACCACTGTAGCAATATGCGTAGATTTTACTTTCTAACATGTAAACTTTTAGGGGTTTACGCAACGATGCTTTCTTATTGTTGCTTTCTGATATATACCACTAATCAATACACAACGATACTTAGTCTTATACATCTACAGAACTGAATTGAACATGTGTAATAAGAAAAGAAAGGTCTATACCAGTTTGTACTGGTACGTTTCCTATTATAAAAGTTGAACTGAACTTGGACAGATTATGAAAATTAGTACTTCAGTTGTAACCTTTTATCTTTTTTTTCTTTTTGTTAGCTTTTTGACTTGTATGCTTTTGTAACTTTTGCAATATTGGAATCTGTGAGATTACCAGTATCAATAAAAATTCTTAGCATTTTCTTGATTATGCTTGTTTTTACTTGGAATGAATATGTTTGTTTATAAGGCCATGTTTTTCTTTTTTACAATACAACACTGAAATTTATATTTTTTTACAGCTTAATTTGCAATGGGAAAGAGGAAGGATCCAAGCTCTGCTGGAACTGGCAAAGAAGAAGCCCTTATCTGGAACCACGTCATGGACAGTTTTGCAATGAAAATACTTATTCGCGGTTGATGTAATATTTTATAATAGTCGTACAAATTGTGTTGGTTGTAGTTTGGTATTTTCTCAGATTTTCTTCTAGTTATTGTATGATTGAGTTTGCGAAATTAATAGTAGTTTGGTTTGTACCAGTCCTGACTGGTATGCAAATGTTGACTTCTGGAATTTTGTGATTTTTGGCCGAACTTTACATAATTGCGAAATTCGAATAAAATATGGACTTAAATTGAAAAAATAGTTTTTTTAGTTTTTATCATAAAATAACATTCTTGATTATGTGTACTAGTATGGTACAATGCTAGTATAGAGAATAAGACATTTCTCCTCTATGAATTTCGAAAGCTTAGTAATAGCACACAGCTGTTGGCATTAATTATGTGATAATGAAAGACGATGAAAGTTTGATTACAAACAAAATAAAATTGATCAAAGATATACTATGATAAGATGAAAGACTGGTACCAGTCGCACATAGCTTCAATTGCACCAACATTTAAAATGAATATACACCAGTTTCAACGACTTTGAAATACATATACATCGCTAAAATATATGAAAAAAAAATTAATCAAGTTGCTCATGTTCAGGCATAGTAATACTTGGAGTCCGTTCTCTTTTCCTTGTTTCCTTGTGCGACTCATACCTGTTAGAAATGCATAAGTCTTCATCTCCTCTCTATAAGGGCAAAATAGTCATATTATCATAAATATATTTTGAAATCCAAATTTACACCACAGTTTTCCTTTCCTCTCTATATATTTGTGGAGCAAGTAAATCTATTAAAATTCTTCCCTTTCTTGCCCTTCCTTTCTCTCCCACTCCCTCCCCTCCCCTCCCCTCCCATCCATTTCTATTTAAGTTTGTGGAGCACTCCCTAATTCATCAATTCTTCTAAAATACAATTAACAAATTAATAAAATTAAATATAATCAATCATTTGATCACAAATTAAATAAAAAATTATTGTTAATTAACTGATTTCTACACTAATTCATCCCAATTTATTTTTTAAAAAAATTACCTAGAGATAAGCCGTCTGACAGATTGAAGACTAGTGGAGCGGAGGGGGCCGAGATTCCCGGAGCCGGGACTATCTTCACCATCCCAAGTTTTTTTTTTTTTTTGGTGGTCGGAGGGGAACGAATTTACCGTCCCTGGTTTTTTTTTTTCCTGTTTAGTTAATTTGATTATCGGTAGAGAGAGTTGTATTAGTGGGACAGGTTAAAATGTCACGTCTCGTGGGACGGGATAAATGGTCCTGTGGGAAGGGATAAATGATCCCGTTTTAACTAGATTTCAAATTTCCGGCAAAACGATCCCTTTTGGTGATATTTTATTTATTTATTTTCGATTAATAAAAAAATCAGCTGCAATGAACCCAGCA
This sequence comes from Carex parvula, assembly GCA_025461045.1. NCBI lineage: Eukaryota > Viridiplantae > Streptophyta > Magnoliopsida > Poales > Cyperaceae > Carex > Carex parvula. Next base: position 1,049,419 of record JAJGRW010001317.1, read on the forward strand.
TCCATTAATATTGTCTCTGTTTATTCTAAAAAAAATTGGGTTCTACGTACGCAAATTGAATTTGCGTGAGTGCATGACCTTACGCACAGATTTGTGGAGGGTGGATTTTAAATATCAAATAAGTGTTGGTAAGATTAGAATTTTGAATAATTAAGATGGTAACTAAAAATATTTCGAGTACAAATATGACTCGAGTAGGGATTTTTTATTTAAAAATTAAAAAAAAAGTTCAAGAAAGAAAAAAGATTATTTATTTTTTATTTTTAAATGGATGGAACTATACCAAAATAATTCCATCAAATGTTTTTTAATATGGTTTTTATGCGGTGTGCAGAAAGCCACCGCATACTGCATATGCGGATTTTTATGCGGACTTATATATGCAGATTTTAAAATAAGAATTCATATATATATATATATATATATATATATATATATAAACAAATATGCAGTAATATACATTATCATACAAACAAGTATGCGGTAATATGCGGTATCATACAAACAAGTATGTAGTAATATGCGTTCAAAAATGCAGATCGCATATTTGACCGAATATGTGGCCGCATAGACCGAATATGCGGCCACTAGATGTGGTAATATGCGGTAGTATACATTGGGTTTCATTGTTCTCTGAGTCATCTAATCAAGCACCTTATGTGCACGAGTGTAACTGTAACCCCGAGTCTTAGTGCTTGGAGGTGAGCTTTTAATACTTAATTCCATATTTCATTTTTAAAGTGTTAGTATGTGGAACACAGGTGTTGAACATTGTATAATTGTTATTTTCAAATTGAAATTGGGCTCGGGTTTGCATGTGCACAAGTCAGGCAATGCCAGTTCAGATGCAAATGCAACAATGAATAGAACCCTTGGGCAGAGGGGTCCCGGTGGGCATCTAACAATCCGGTTTCTCACCAAATATGTTAATCTATTCATTTCTGATACCGAGGTGTCTTTCGCGGCTCCACTGATCCTCCCGTAAAATCCAGTGGACTCCTGAAAGAGTTTAAGGAATTTTCGTTTGAAGATATGTTCGAAACTTGAACTGAAGGAGATTTCATAAGTACCTAAGCACAAATTATATTCGTAGTGAATACAAAACTGAGTATTAATATCAAGAGAGAAAAAAAATTTGTTTCCCAGTCATAACTGAACTTATTCGTAGTATATACAAAAGAACGAGAAAACAGACGGCAAAATTCAATTTCATACATTTTCGCAATCGACAGAAACTAATTAATAATGTGTTACTAATTTCAGAGTTTCCCACAATCAAAATCTGATGCATTTAGCCGAGCTCTAGCCATGATCCCGCCCAAAAGCTTCTCCCTCAAATAGCTCACAAACCAGTTACTGCTTTGTTGTATGAACCCCACAATATAAGATTTGGCAACCACATTTGCACACCTCCACCTCCTATCTTTTGCAAATTTTTCCAAACCCACCTCAACCTTTCCATCATGAACAGCATCGGCCAAATACCTTGATAGAATAACACCGTCTTCCAGAGATGTGCAAGCGCCTTGGCCTAAATCGGGTGTCATTGGATGGAGCGCATCACCAATTACACATATATTTCTTTTGATGATGTTTCCAAATAAGAGAGAGACAGGAGACCGGTATCTCAAGGGACTTGACACCACCTCACTCATCTCACTTCTTTCTATCACTTCAATCATTTCTCGGGGCACTTTTGATGCTGTTAAAGTTTTTACAACGAATTCTCGCATCTTTTGTATGCTTTCATCTACCTTCTCTGCCCCTGAAAAGTTCCAATGTTGCAATTTGGCTTTTAAACTTTAATTTGTGCAGTTTTACATTTGATTTTTAATTTGTAGATGGGATAAAGAAATAGTCTTTACATTAGGATCCCTAGGATGACAACTTCAATCTCAATGTATTACTTTTAGTAAGATACAGGTTACCGCACTTTTGTTTTTGTTGCCCAAATTAACTCTAATTAAGCACTCAACAACTGCTGGTTAAAAAAATTTAACGTCAATAAGATAACTACTATTTACCCATTTAAGTAACTACTCATAGTGAGAGAACACTAACTTCCCTAGTCTAGTAGTAAAAGCATAATTTTTATGGCAAGAAGGGAGCAACAATATACCATTTTCAGAGGGGTACCAAGTGAAAAACCAGTATATGGTTTTCTCAGAGCAGGGCAAGAAGCCAGAACGGAATCCTCCTCCATTTATGTTAAGAAAATCGTGTTTAAAACCATGACCGATTGGGTGCTCAAAAATGCCTCTTGTCGCGCAACGGCCTGATAATAAAGGCTTCTCTAGGCCTAGATATTTCGCCACCACCGAGTTTATTCCATCACACCCTATTAATACCTGTATTTTAATGCCACTGGATACTTAGTTGTCTAAATCATATTTCTGTATGAGCATCTTAGACTGTTGATTTAGATTGCTCAGTTAATGGCAATGGACAGATTGTATTGGAAGCATGGTTCTGAAACTCGGAATCGGAATCGGAATCGGATTCTTGACCGTGAAATCAGAATCGGATGAATCGGCCGGAATCGGAAGAATCGGATCAGTAACTCGGATTTTTTTGGCAGAAAGTTGTTTTGTAGCCAAAAAGTAGGAAAAAAATAGTAAAAATAATTTGTAAAAAAACTATATTATGACAAAATATTACACTCAAATAATCCACTAATTATATAATATAATACAAGCATTATAAATATAACATATTTTTTGTTGCCGAAAACTATACCGTGCTGGCTGGATCATCTCATCGTCTAATTTTGTAACAAAATAGGGATATTGTTGTACAATTTTGTAACAAAATGAAATAAAATGCGAGTATAATTTTGTAAATCTAAACCATAATATTCAATATTAATGCAACAACAAATTAAAAATAAAACATAAATAATTTCCTTATTTTCTGATCTAAACATACCAGTAAGGTTAGAACATATCACTAGATTATATAATTTTCTACAACAAATTTCTCCACCTTGTTTCGATTTAGAATGTTATTATTATTTTTTTGTTTTGACATTAGAATGTTAATTCTCTTATGAATTTATCTGATGAATTTATTGACGAGAATTAGATAATTATCTTCTTCTTTTATGAAAATCTCGCACTTGTATTAATTGAACATAAGATATATGCTTTAGATTACATTTTAATACTAGAATTTAAAGCCGTAAATCCCATCCCTTCATCTACAGCCTAATTAAATGCCTCTTGAGTTCCGCCCCTTTTTTTTGGTAAATACTTAACAGATCAGGGTTCTAAGTGA
>JAJGRW010001317.1:1060351-1096231 GCA_025461045.1 Carex parvula
CTATCGACTTAACTTCAAATGACGAATTCAAACTGTTAATCAATCTACTTACATGTAAAATTTTAAAATTTTAAAATTAATTTTGTATGAAGTCAAGCGATCAAAAAATTAGGTTTATTAGTTAATTTTCATACATTCATTTTTCATAATTTTTTAACCGCTTGACTTTGTACTAAATTAGTTTGAAAAGTTTTAAATTTCGCATGTAAATGTTTCACTCGTGAAGTAGATCGGTTTCAACGATTTATATTAATCGTTGAAGTCCATGTGATAGGTTTTGGAGTTAAGCACACTTGAACTGGATGAGCTTAAACACCCTAGTTTTACTCTGTTTATGTAACCGAGGGTCCAACATACCATTATTTATTTATTTTTGCTATTATCTCAATTACAACATTTGAGTCCATTAATAAATAAATAAGAATTGCCGGGTCACCTGATATAGAAACATATCAGTTAAGGTCTGAAACGGACCTAATTACATTTTCTCAAAACAAACCAGCAGTAAACTGATGATCTGTTATGTATATATTATTTCCTCTAGATCTAGTGCACAAAATTATGGCAAGTAAATAATTCATGCATCATTTACCTTTCCAGAAAGAGATGATGATCCCTGACTTTGTCACCTACCCCAAGAGCATCTAATGCTCTCCATGCATTTGTCCAAATTGTGAATGCAAATCCTGTGGCACGCATTGTCGGTGACGACTCCAAAACCAAACTCTTCACTCCTTTTCTGCAGGAACAAAACCAGAAAATTGAGATTTAGAGAGCTAAATAAATTAGTGTAGTATAATTTATTTTATAAAGGAGTTGAAAATTATCAACACTTATAAAAATTATAAAATATAGTGGACAAAATTGTTATTTTTTAATTTATGGGTTTACTTAACCACCTCAGCTATAACCTAAATCCGTCTCTGCTTTCCTGTATAATCATGCAATTGAAGCAACATAGTATAGTACCAGTACTGGTCAGTATCTATAAGATCCAATTTTTATGGATGAAGCCATGGAAATTGAAGGTGTATGTGGATTTTAAGAGGGGGTGTGAAACTTAAGGGAAAGCACGAATCTTAACAAAAAATAGTCGGTCGGATTGTGTGCAGAACGGGTGCTACGCGGCACCTGATCTGAAAGCAAATAGAAGGTAGAAGAGAGGGATAAATGAGCAGTGAGCACACCTATGCAATCCAAGTGCAGTTGCCAGACCGGCAAAGCCAGCACCAACTATCACAATATCTTCTACCGTATCCATTCTTACTAAAAACAGCCTTTCAGCAATTGAAAACAAGAATTATTGAGACAACAGATGAGCTTAAAAGAGATTTCTCTGTTGAGATTAAAATGAGAATGAAAAGCAGATGACAGATGGGTTCAGCACAGAGAAAGGTTTATTTATTTATATGAGAGTGACTGAGTGTATAACAGTGACTGAGAGTATTTGATTGAGATCACTGCTGATGTGGCATTGTTTTACGGCCGGCAGATGAGATCATTGCTGATGTAAGAAGAACAAAAGATCATTGCTGATGCATCAGTGGGTTTGCAAGTGGTCAACAAAAGACAAAGAAAGTCATGGAAATGTCAATCATGTCATTATTAGAAGTGGGACCCACACCTCACACAGCGTCCATACATATCTTAATAATGTGAAGTACGGACAGGGTATCAATGATGGAAGCAGATATGAGTACCCGCACTCCAGTACCGCATTGTAATTGCATCTTAATTGTCATATTTTTGACGATATGTGAGGAATTTTGCGAATCTAAAATCATGAATATCTTCTACGTAATTTTCTAATTCAAATGAGATCTATGATGACGTACTTTCGGGTTTGTCGTCACGCAAGTATTTATGCTTATACTTGCAAATATTTTTTTACATATGACACTGGATTAAATCTGAAAGTATTAATATCAAGTATTGTAAGTATTTATACCTATAAGTAAATTATTTTTGTTAGATGAAGGTTGATGTGGAGACTATTAGAGAATGTTGATGGGCGGATACGGGGTCCCTACTACTTCATTAGAGGAAGGTTGATGTGGGAATGATTAGGGGACTGGAAAAGGGGATGATCATATCAAGTTACGTATGCAAGTATTTATATCTTATTTTACAAGTATTAATATTTTATGTTCCAAGTATTTATACCTATAAAGGTTGATGTGGAGACGAGTGTGGAGACTAGAAAAGGGGACCATATAATTAGTGGGGACCATAGTACAACCTTCCTTTAATTAGTAGGGACCGTAGTACAACATTCATCTATTGTTGTTGCGGGTACAATGCGGGTACTGGAGTGGGGAGATTGAAATAATTATTCATCAATGATACCTTTTTAACTGTTTACCTTACCCGTACCTGTTGTGTATTTTGGGTATAGGAATAATAGGTCTATTTCGTACACTTCTGCTTTAAATTTATAAAACCCTAAATACGCAAAGTTAGATTGAATTGCAAGCGCACAATCTATCCTTGTAGTAATTATGGGTATCGATCCAAAGATAACGGGAGATATTACTTTCTACTAAATCAATTAACTCTAAAATAGTGCAAATAAAGTAAAAGGGGGGGTTTGTTGTAAAATTGGTTTTTGGGTTCAATACCCGATTGAGAGTTGAAATTAAAACAAGACAATTTTAAACAAACAAATAAAAGGAGTTTGTGATTCAAATGGATAAGAGTCTAGGGGCTATCGGCATACAATCATTTGGTCAATTCCACATTTACTTGGTATTCTAAACTCATGTTTGCAATTATGGGGTTTCTAAACGTAAATATCAAAAAGGGTCACTTTCGTGAATTAATGACGTGTCTAGATAATTCGGACTTCACGATTAAGTTCTTCACCCTAGCTATCTAGACCATAAGCACAGATTAGCCTAGTTTATCCCTAAATACCAATACTTCACGGTTAAGTCCTTCATACGATATTTGGTTCAATTCTAGGTGTCCCAATCAAATATAAGGCTTCACGATTAAGTCCTTCACCTCAATTCAACCTTTGTTCTTGTGGTTCCGGACTAAGAAATAGATTTGGTCAATTCTAATCTTAATCCTAAGGTAATTCATGTATACAATTTGCCACCATTAATTATAACTCCTAGCATCTTAAGTTGATTAGACTCAAGCGGGAAATTAACAAGCAATCAAATCATACAAGCACATGAATTGTAAAATCAACAAGAATAAACAAACATGCAAACAATCATCATAAAGAAATTAATCCAAGTAAACATAGATTCAACACAAATTCATGTTTTTAGCCTAAGCCCCTAGAGAGGAAATCTAGCCTCTCATGGGTGAGTTAACAACCAAGGAAGTTACAAGAGAAATCATAATGAAAACAAAGTAAAACAAGTAAGAGAATAGACTACACCAATCTCTTCGCTCGCTGCCCTTGATCTTCACTTTTTGCTTGCTCGAGAATCCTTCAAACCTTGCTCTTAATCGCCTTTGATCACGAGGAGAAGATAGAAAATGTGTAGAGAGATGTGGAAGTTAAACCTAGAATGAAGAATGCCTTCTCCTGTTGCCTCCCTGCCCATATATAGCCAATGTCGTGTCTTGGGAAACAATCCCCCAAAATCTGGCAACAAATCTGAGAAGATATCATGAATTAAGGCATTAATGGCATTGGTGCGGCCTTCCTGCAGCCTTCACAAAATCCGTGCGGGTCGCACAAACTGGAAGTCGGCTGGAAAATCGGCTAAGGAATGAGGAATCATGCGGCCTTCATGCGGCCCGCACGGCCATCCGCAGAACTCTCGGTTAAATCGGTGCGGCCCGCACAAAGTTGGTTTTCGTCCGGAAAATGGCTAAGGAAAAAGGGGTCGTGCGGCCTTCGCAAATTTCGTGCGGCCCGCAAGAGTACCCGCAAAACTCTCGGTCAAATCGGTGCGGCCCGCACAAATGGCTGTTTTGCTCCTTTTTGCTCGATTTCTGCAATTTAGACAAAATAAAGGCAGTAACTTGGTTCTACGGTGCATTCTATACTAAACTATACTAAAATACAAGGGTTTTGGTACAGTTTAGGAGGTAAAACCTCGACCGAAAGTATATATAATTGAGGCTTATCAAAATCCCCCAAGCTTAAACCTTGCTTGCCCTCAAGCAAAAATCCAAACTTAGGTGTATGTCCGGTTTCTAAACTAACCAAATTCCAAGTATAACTCTAAATGCGAAAAATTTGTATGAACTTGCTATCATTAAAAACTTGAGAATCTTTTTGGACAACAATTTTGAAATTTCCTTGATCAACTCTAATTCACATCACTAATCGACAAATCAAATCTCATATTCAAAGATGCTTTTGTATTTGTAAAAACTAATCATTGAGTTATCAATATTTCACTTTTCGACCAAAAATATGCCCTCGTTTTGTGGTGATTTACCTTTTTGCCCCCCCCCCAAGCTTGGAACAAACTTGGGCTAGAAAGTTATAAAGTTTCGTGTGTTGGCATTATGCTTAATTTTGACTATTCCTTTTCTTTTCAGTTGCTACTTGTGACACTATGATCTTTATCCTCAATACAAAACCGGCTAGTTATAAGTAGTTAACCATACCCAACCGTTTTGATTCAAAAGTGCTTTTGCATGTTCTTGGTTTAACCCTTCCATGACACGAACTCACATTCGTGATGTAAACTCGGCCATTTTATCGGGCAAACTAGCGGAACAAAGTGTCAAGGATTCATAACCTTAAGTACGTCATATCGCCGTAACATAGGCAAGCGGAATCCGAGGTGAAATTTTCAACATTTAAACATTTTCAATTTTTAGTGTTGCAATAATACCATGAATACACACATCCAAACATATTCGTTCATACATATGGATATTATAATCTTTCCATCATTAAAATCCCAACTTCCCAATTAGAAAGGCATACCTAGGTTTCAAAATGCTTTTTCGACAAAACCCAAGTTTTCATTTTTCCAAAATCCGAAAACATCTCATCTTATGAAATTCTTTTAGCAATTATGAAGTTAGTTCGAATTGTTCAAAGTCATCCAAACCATTTCCAAAAATTTTCAAACAAGTCCCTAAATCGAGCAATCACACAAACCTATCACCTAAAATGCAAATTATGAAAAATTTAAACATGACCTAAATGCAGCTACAATTTTTCTTCCAATCCCCCCCCAAGCTTAAACAAAGCATTGTCCCTAATGCAATCATTCACACAAAAAAGGGAAAAAGGAAGAAAAATGAAACTCACAAGATGGTGGACGAGTCGAAGGCGAAGGAAGAGGCGGGAGCGCCTCATTACGGTGTGTAAGATGGCCCGGATGGTGAGAAGGTACCGGGCGGGTATTGACGAGGTGTGGAGGCATGTTTGGGTGGGAAAGAGCTTTCTCGTTGCGCTTCTTGACGGCGGCGGCGCTCGCGCGGTGGTGTGGGTGGGTCTTCAGTGGGTTCGCCGCCGGAACGCTCGAAGGCTTGTTGTGCATACCACCTTGCCATGTGGGCATCCTCCTCGGCTTGGTAGAGAGGTTCCTCAAATTCGTTCACCCTCATCTGAAGGGAGTGGAGTTGGTCATTGGCCAATTGGAGGGCGGCGGACCAGTCTTCGTTCATCCCTACCAAATAGTCCATGATGGCTTGATTAGAAGGACCGGCCGGCGCGGCTTGGTTGGGCTCACCTTGTTCGGCTACGGCAGGTGGTGGTGGAGCGCCGGCATGGAAGATAATGGGCTTGTCGGTGAGACTCCATGTGGCACGCCGCCGAGGGTCAAGGACGGTGGTAAGAGGTAAGCGGTAGCCATAGTTGCCGGGGCCGTCACTTATCCAGAAGTCTTGGCTGGGAGAACGCACAATGAGCTGCATGTGCGAGAGACCTGGGATATCAAGGGTGTATGGGGGGTTCACAGGATCGTCGGGGACATTGACTAGGAGGGCCCGAGCAATCTTGGTGATCACCCCACCACAAGAGATGTTACCATTTGGGCGGTGCTCGATGGCTACAGCGTGAAGGTGCTTGGCGAGATAGTAGCCAAAGTGTGGTTGAAAAGACATCTCCTCCAAATTCCTGCGCAACATACAATAAAGATAGAAATTTTCGGCTTTTCGAAAACAAGAACTTGTCTCACCTCGCCCAAAAAGTGTAAGCGCCAAAACTCGCTGAATGTAACGGAGAACGGGATGCTTGATGAGGCGGACCCGTTGAGGGTTGAGACCGGTGTTGGGGTCGATGATGAAATCCTTAAAGCGGGATTCATTCATGTCTCCTTGGAAGGTGCAAGTGTCATTCATGCGAGAGACATTGGTGGTAGGGAGGTTGAGACGCTCCATGAGTTCGGTTGAGGTAAGGCTAAATTTTTGCCCGCCGAGTTGGAAGCTGATGATGTTGGTGGCTCGGTTGAACTCAATGGTGCCAAGGAACTCGAGAGTGAGCCCTTTGTAGGTTGGGCACGGTGTGCTAAGGAAGTCCCACAAGCCAATGCGCTCGGTGAGCATGCGGACGGAGTCATAGAGGCCGAGCTCTTGGAGAGTGGGGATGTCAATCCATCGAGAGGAGACAACAGTGCGGTGGTAGGCTAGATGGTCGAGACGTTCTCGGTGCTCATTGCTGAGAGGTTCGGACTCGAAGCCATTGAAATAGGCTTGCAAAGGGTGAGGTTTTTCTACGGCGGGGGCGCTTCTCTCACCGGGCCCATTAGTTTCCTTGCGCCTTTTCGGGTTTCTTCGTGGAGGCATCTATTGAAGTTAGAGAAAAAGAGAGAATGGTGTGGCCTACACGGTACCAAGGTGCAGTCACACGAACGCGAAAATAAAATTTGAAACGAAAATTGCAAGTTTTGGGTGCAACAGAGGTTTGTGCGGCCTGTTCAAAATTTTGTGCGGCCTAGGTCAAATTTTGTGCGGCCCGCACGAACAGGTGAGAGAAAAGTTGGCCGAAAAATTATCAGATCCGCAACTAGAAATCCAAAGAAATTTAAAGAAAACAAAAATTGTGCGGTCTAAGAAGCTCGCACAGTGACCCGCACAAAGGATATAAAACCCAAAATCCTCTGTTTTTGCTAAAAACCTCAAGTTGGTACCAAATTGTAGTGGATCTTTCAAAAACTAACTAAAATTCAACAAAATAAAGTAAAGAACTAGAAAAACAAGAAAAGAGGAGATCTAACCTTTGTTTTGAGAGGTAGATCCATGTGGAGATGTGAAGAATCGGTGTAGAGGTGGAGAGACACCGGTTCAAGGAGAAGGAGGAGGAGAAGAGGTGGCGGCTTCTTGAGAGTAGGAGAGCAGCGGCAGAGAGTAGGAGAGAGGAGGGCGGTGTGGTGATGTGCTCAAAATTCCTTCAAAAGAGAGGGAGAGAGATGGAGGCTTAAGAGATGGAGAAATAGGGTCTGGAGAAAAATAGAAAGAGTGGGAGAGAAAGGAAAGAGAGAGGGACGGGTTAAAGGAGAGAAGGGGTTTCCAAAAATCGCGCCTAATTAATGAGGCATCTGTTCGCTCCGTGCGGCTCGCACAAAATTTCGTGCGGCCCGCACAAACTAAATGTCCTAATTTTTTTTTTTTAAAGGAACGTGTGACCCGCAAAAAAAAAATAGTGCGGCCCGCACGAACAGGCATCAATCCCCCCAGCTTTGAATTTGTGCGACCCGCACAAAAGGCAGTGAACCCCGCACAGTAGGCCGCATAACTCTCAGGTAAATCGATGCGCCCCGCACAAAATTCGTGCGGCCCGCACAGGGGTGCTGTGAAGCAAAAATGTTCTCCAAAAAACCTGAAAAATTCTCTAAAAATTAAAAATGCATGAAACAAGTTTTGAAAGGTAAAAACAAATTTGAAGAAGTGAAAATTAAAGATAAAAGTGAGAAAAACTTGGGTTGCCTCCCAAGAAGCGCTTAGTTTTAAGTCGAAAGCTCGACTCCTTCCATTCTCAATTCGTAGAAGGTGGATCGGTGAGGTGCATGACTTCCTTGTCGCCAATAGCCTCATGTTGGTAGAAATGCTTGAGCCGCTGTCCATTTACCTTAAATGAGCCGGTTTTCTCGCTCCAAATCTCGATAGCTCCATGATCAAAGACTTGTTGAACTTGATAGGGGCCATTCCACCTAGATTTCAATTTTCCGAGAAAAAGACGAAGTCGGGAATTAAACAAGAGAACAGTGTCACCTACCTGAAAGCGTCGTCGCACGATGTGCTTGTCATGCCAACGCTTGGTTTTCTCCTTGTATAGTTTCGCATTTTCATAAGCATTGAGGCGCAACTCTTCCAATTCGTGAAGATCAAGGACTCGTTTCTCGCCGGCGGCTTTCATGTCCAAGTTGAGCGCCTTGATGGCCCAATAAGCTTTGTGTTCCAATTCAACCGGCAAGTGGCACGGTTTTCCATAAACAAATTTAAAAGGGGTCATACCTATGGGAGTTTTGTAGGCTGTGCGATATGCCCAAAGCGCTTCATCAAGCTTGAGAGACCAATCTTTGCGAGTCGAATTCACCACCTTTTGCAAAATACTTTTGATCTCCCGATTCGAAACCTCGACTTGCCCACTTGTTTGAGAGTGATAAGGTGTGGCCACCTTGTGCTTGACTCCATATTTGAACAAGAGGTTATCGAATTGGCGGTTGATGAAATGAGAGCCGCCATCGCTGATCACTACTCGTGGCACACCAAACCTAGGAAAGATAGTTTTTTGAAAGAGTTTTCTTACCACAGCGGAGTCGGCGGTTGGGCTTGCTATGGCTTCGACCCATTTGGAGACATAGTCGACGGCCACAAGAATGTACTTGTTGTTGCAAGAGGTAGGAAAGGGTCCCATAAAGTCGATTCCCCAAACATCGAACAACTCAACTTCGAGTATCCCATTAAGAGGCATCTCATGTTTTCGGGAAATGTTGCCGGTTCGTTGGCACTTGTCGCATCGAAGAACAAATTCTTTTGTGTTCTTGAAGAGGGTGGGCCAATAAAATCCGGCTTGTAGGACCTTTGCCGCGGTTTTATTCATGGATGCATGCCCACCATAAGCGGAAGAATGGCAACATGCGAGAATTGGTTCAAACTCTTCTTTCGGCACACATCGCCGATGAATTCCATCGACCCCCAATTTGAACAACAAAAGGGTCATCTCAATAGTAATGCTTCACATCCGACATTAACTTTTTCTTTTGTTGGTAGGTTAGATCCGGCGGTGTGGCACCACATGCAAGAAAATTGACAAAATCGGCATACCATGGCATTTTGGAAGTGGAGACGGCATAAAGTCTTTCATCCCCAAACGAATCATCAATGGGAATGTCATCTTTGGTTGGCATGGGTTTGAGTCGGGATAAGTGGTCCGCCACGGAATTTTCGGTGCCTTTCTTGTCTCGGATTTCTAAATCGAACTCTTGAAGAAGTAGGATCCATCGGATAAGGCGTGGCTTGGCATCCTTCTTGGTGATAAGATAGCGGATTGCGGCATGATCCGTATAGACAATCACCTTTGACCCCACCAAATAGGGCCGAAATTTGTTGATGGCAAATATCACGGCTAAGAGTTCCTTTTCGGTAGTTGTGTAGTTCAATTGTGCCTCGTCCAAAACCTTACTTGCATAGTATATGGCGTGAGGTTTGTTGTCGATTCTTTGACCCAACACGGCTCCGACCGCATAGTCACTAGCATCACACATGATCTCGAACGGCAAATCCCAATTTGGTGGTTGAAGAATGGGAGCCGAGATTAGCGCATTTTTGATCCTACAAAAAGCATCAACACAATGTTCATCAAAAATAAATTCCGCATCTTTCATAGTCAAATTCGTCAAAGGTTTACAAATTTTTGAAAAATCTTTAATAAAACGGCGGTAAAATCCCGCATGTCCCAAGAAGCTTCGCACATCCTTCACAGTTGTTGGATTTGTCAATTTCTCAATTACTTCCACCTTGGCCTTGTCAACCTCTAGGCCTCGTGATGAAACCACATGTCCCAGCACTACCCCTTGTTGTACCATGAAGTGGCACTTCTCCCAATTTAGCACCAAATTGACCTTTTCACATCTTTCTAAAACTTTTGTCAAATTAGATAGACATTCATCAAAATTAGTGCCATAAACAGAAAAATCGTCCATAAAGACTTCTATGGAATTTTCAAGCAAATCCGAAAAAATAGCCATCATGGCTCTTTGGAAAGTAGCGGGGGCGTTACACAAACCGAACGGCATCCTTCGATACGCGAAAGTACCGAAGGGACAAGTAAATGTGGTCTTTTCTTGGTCATCAGGGTGGATTGGTATTTGGAAGAAACCACTATAACCATCTAAATAACAAAAATGAGAATGATTAGCAAGTCTTTCAAGCATTTGATCGATGAAGGGTAGAGGAAAATGATCTTTTCGTGTTGCATTGTTGAGCTTGCGATAATCTATGCACATTCTCCATCCGGTGACCACCCTTGTTGGTATCAACTCACCATTCTTACCTTTAGTCACTGTTGTTCCACTCTTTTTCGGGACCACATGAACCGGACTTACCCATTTAGAATCGGAAATCGGGTAGATGATGCCGGCATCGAGGAGTTTGAGAATTTCTTTCTTGACCACCTCTTTGAGATTAGGGTTAAGCCTTCTTTGGGCTTCGATCGAAGGTTTGTGGTCATCCTCCATCAAGATGCGGTGCATGCAAAGGTTGGGATTGATCCCGGTTAGATCATCAATGGTGTACCCTATCGCCTTCTTGTGTATCCTAAGTTCATGGAGAAGTCGGGTTGTTTCATCTTCGTTTAGGGTAGAATTGACAATCACTGGAAATGTCTCATCAGGTCCAAGGTATTCGTATCGAAGAGTGGGGGGTAAAGGTTTCAATTCAAGTTTTGGTGGTTTGGGAGAAGAAGCGGTTGAATTGATTGTGTTAGAGGTTTCTGCGGATTGGTGCGGCCCGCACAATGGCAAAGTCTGCTCTCGGACATTTTGATGCGGCTCGCACTGGTCGGTCGGTTGTGCTTGGACAAATTCATGCGGCCCGCACAGAATTTCATGCGGCCCGCACAAATCTTCGCTTCATCATTATTGCCTGTCTCAGCTTCCTTTTTCTCTAGGATTTCGTCCAGATTTTCTTCCAGCTGTCCACCATCTGTTTCCTTAACAATTTGAGCAGCAATTATGGTATCTAAGACATCAATCCTGCAAATTGTATCATTGTCATTAGAAGGAAATTGCATAGATTTGAAAATATTAAATTCCACTTTCTCATCACCAATTGAGAAGGAAATCCTTCCACCTGAAACATCAATATTTGTACCTGCCATACTTAGAAAATCACGCCCAAATAAGAGAGGGGTGTGAGGATCTTCTTCCATTTCTACAACAACAAAATCTACAGGCACATAGAACTTTCCAATTTGGACAATGACATCTTCGGCAATTCCGGAAGGGTATCTTACAGATCTGTCAGCTAATTGGAGGGACATTCGTGTTTGCTTTAATTCTCCTAGACCTAGTCTATCATAGACCGACTTGGGCATCAAACAGACACTAGCACCAAGGTCAAGCAAACATCGATTAAATGTGATATCACCAATTTTGCACGGAATGGTAAAACTGCCCGGATCTTTGAGTTTGGGGGGCAATTTAATTTGTTGATTCAAAACAAGTGCGCTACATTCCGCATTTAATGCCACAGTTTCTACCTCTTCCAATTTCCTTTTATTGGACAACAATTCTTTCAAAAAATTTGCATAGGACGGCATTTGAGTAATGGCTTCTGTAAAAGGAATGGTAATATTCATTTTCTTCAAATGGTCCATGAATTTGGTAAATTGTTGGTTCATTTTGGTCTTAACCAATCGTTGAGGAAAGGGAACAAACCTGAGAGGAGGAACATAATCAGAAGATTTTACCTTTTTTGGATCAGAATTACCCGAATTTTGGCGATCCTTGAAAACTGGTGGGTCTAGCGGAAAATCTGTGCAAATCGGGGAAGTTGGTCTTGAGGCCGCAGAAGAGGGTGTTGAGGCCGCAGAAGGCCCTGCTTCAGTTGTTTGAGGTGCGGCAATTGGCTGTTTTGGCGTTTCCTCTTCTGACATTTTTGGTCCGTCATATTAGGTTTTGGGTTTAGGGTTAGGGTTTAGGTTTTTTTTAATAAAATTTAATTTTTTTTAATAATTAAATTAATTATTCTATAAAATTTAAAAAAATTAAAAATAAAATAAAATATTACCTTAAGAGGAATTCTCGCTGATGAGGGAGGGATTCTTGGGATGTGTGCCCTTGGGAAGGGGTTAAGGCCATTTAATAGATTATTTTCGGTAAAAAAAAAAATACTAAGCCGGTCACATAATAGCCGGCTTAGGGGGGGCTTAAACCGGTCATTTTGTGGCTGACTTGGGCACTTTTCGATATTAGCTCAAATTCTGGGCATAAATAATAATTTTGTATTAAACTTTGGATATTAATAAAAATGTCGGCATATTTTGATAATGTGAAGTACGGAAATGTTTTGGTCCGAAAAATGTCATAGTATAAATATAAAATATGAGAGTCGGATTAGAGATTTTTTGTAAGAAATTAAAATCAAATCTTTTTATGAGGATTGATTATTTATTTATTTTTTTAAATAGATGAAACCACTATTGGTGTGGTTCCACCGAGAACAAGCTACTAAATATACATGATTCCATGAGTTTTCGAATAAATCAGTGGTCAATATGGAATTTAATATATAAAAAATACTGTAATGCGGTCCCAGCCGACATTTTTATTAATACCTCAAAAAAAACCAAATTATCAAATATGCCCTCGATGACATTTTTATTAATTCGTTCACTCAAAAGAATTCTAATATAGCAGCTGGTTATATTACAAATTAAAATACAGATAAAAAAAAGGCAACGTGAGCGGGGGTTTTCATCCGACTTAGGAAAGGCAACGTGAGCGGGAGTTTTCATCCAACTTAGGAAAGGCAACGTGAGCGAATACCAACTTAGGAAAGGCAAGATGTTTTTGTTTGATTTGACTAAAGTTGGAGACAACATCTAGTATAGTAGTATTTTTTTATTTGACTAAAGTTAAAGTATAGTAGTAAAGTTCCGTGATTTTTTTTACCCAAAAAAAAAAATATTTTAATATAAATAACCACGTTTTTAAAAGATTTTTATTTCTACCCAAACCGCTAGAAATATTTGCGGTTTGAATTAAGAATTCAAACCGCTAGGAATATCAGCGGCTTGAATTATTAATTCAAACCGTAAATATTCCTAGCGGCTTGAATTATTATGAATTAATAATTCAAGCCGCTAGGAATCCTAGCGGCTTGAATTGTTAATTCAAACCTAAAATATAAAATTTCATTTATTATTTTATTAAATGGTAATTTTTCACCGATAACCCTAGAAATTTATTCACCGATAACCCTAAAGTTATTTTTATTACAAAGAATTATATTATAAAAACTTATCAATAATATAAAATTTCATTTATTATTTTATTAAATGGTAATTTTTCACCGATAACTCTAGAAATTTATTCACCGATAACCCTAAAGTTATTTTTATTACAAAGAATTATATTATAAAAACTTATCAATAATATAAAATTTCATTTATTATTTTATTAAATGGTAATTTTTCACCGAAATTGTATATTATTGATAAGTTTTTATAATATAATTCTTTGTAATAAAAATAACTTTAGGGTTATCGGTGAATAAATTTCTAGAGTTATCGGTGAAAAATTACCATTTAATAAAATAATAAATGAAATTTTATATTTTAGGTTTGAATTAACAATTCAAGCCGCTAGGATTCCTAGCGGCTTGAATTATTAATTCAAGCCGCTAGGAATATTTGCGGTTTGAATTAATAATTCAAGCCGCTGATATTCCTAGCGGTTTGAATTCTTAATTCAAACCGCAAATATTCCTAGCGGTTTGGGTAGAAATAAAAATCTTTTAAAAACGTGGTTATTTATATTAAAATATTTTTTTTTTGGGTAAAAATAAAAATCACGGAGTAAAGTTGGAGACAGCATCTACTATAGTTTTGTTTTTTTCTTTTCTTTTTTTGATTTGACTAAAGTTAAAGAAAAATGAACGAGCCAGCCAGCAATATTTATATTGGCTGACTCCTTCATTTAACATAACTAACATAAAAATTGCTAGCTGGCTCATTCATTTACTTTAACTTTTGTCAAATAAAAAAAAAAAAAACAAAACTATAGTAGATACTGTCTCCAACTTTACTATTATATTAGATGTTGTCTCCAACTTTAATACTATACTTTAACTTTAGTCAAATAAAAAAAAATTACTACTATACTAGATGTTGTCAAAAATTATACAAAAAAATTTACTGCTATAAGATATTTTAGTTCTCTAATTATACAAAAAAAATATAATTACAAAATAATTAAGTGAATGTGTCAAAATAACACGCGATACACACATATTAACTAGTATTGTTGTACCATATATACCTTATTTATGGAAACACAATATACTGGAATTTTCGAACATAAGATAGGAAACTTTCTAAATATTTCTCTTGGAAAAAAGGTAAATATTTCCAAATGAGAAAAATCATATTTCAAAAATTGGATCTAGAATATGACATTGCATGCTTTCTCCAGCATAACATTTATAAAGAGAGAATAACCCGATTAAGTGAAAAAAATCGAATTAATAAAAGAATGAATGAACCACTGCAAAATCTTCCTTATATACCACTTATAAGCCAGTAAAAACGAACAAAAATTTGTACAAAAAGAGATATCAGAAATTTCGGTCAAATTGATAGATTAAATGAACAACCTAATTATAACTTGTTATCAGGATTCACACTATCATAATATAGTCACATGTATATAACTAACAAATTTATATAATCTCAAGAGGCATATCTAAAGGGGCAAGCCGGTGACTCGTATCAAAAACCACTACATCCCCGAATATTTCATATGACTGTACTGATGAGGCATATGAACACACAATATTCTCCAACTTGTTACTGGAATCGTCCGTAAAATTGTAGTAGAAATCTGAGTCCCACTCTTTTACGCTCTTGCACATCCTCAGTAGGTCGATGTGTTCCTCCTCTTGAGCCATCTATCTTTCATAAAGCTATACCATTTGTTCTCCATTTTTTCAATTTTACCCCTCTTTACAAGATCAGCTTCCACCACTAGTAGAAGATGATGCACTACTCTTCACAAGGATCCAATTGCTTCTTTCTATTTGCCAATCTGACAAAATTGCCCCTAGATGGAAAGAAAAGTTACAATTAGTCGGTATTGTACAAAGAAGGTTGGATTTTTCTATTGACTAGCATGGACCAGCGGGTGATTATGGTTACATTCATAAAACATGCTTGTCCATAAATTATGAACTCTTCCCTCCATAATAATCGTCCAAAAGAATTTGAATTTGTAAACTTGTTTGTCAGTTCTGGTACAATTAGGGTATTTTTCACACATTCCTTTATACTGGTCAAGGAACTTTTGTCTAATAAGATGTTTGTGTTTGGAAGGAAGGTTAAGCATCATTTTTCATCTAAAACTGGGAGCCGACAAATGTAAAGGGCAAAATAGTCACCATTTACATTGACAAAATAAGCACATCAGTTTGACCATTACCAGAATAGCAAACAAATTCAATCTCTTACGATGCCCAAGCTTAAGGTACTTTCAAATGCCTTTCCCATACCAACATTTAGTAATCCAAAAACCAAGCAGTGAATTATTCACACTTAATCTGACCCTACAAGAAACTACATTTTCAGCTACTATTTAAAAAACTAACTTCGTTTGAATTACGTTGTGCAAAAACAAATCTTGATATTCTTATGATTTAAAAAGCTATCATTCCAGAAAGCATCTAAAAAAATATTACTAAATTGCATTCATATCAATGATTATTGCTAAGTGATAACGTTAATTGTATAAAACCAAATTGTACAAAACAATTTGGTAGCCCGATGTATGATGATTTCAATGCATGTTCCAAAGCATTTGTGGAGACAAACGATCTTGACAGCCGCACAATTGATCAACAGAATGCCTTCAAAAGTGTTGGAGTGGCATAATCCATGTGAAATGTTGAAGGGAGATAATGAGGGCATTCTTCCCTTAAAGGTCTTTGGATGTGTGTGTTTTGTAAAAGATAACAGACTAACAGTGGAGAAGTTGGATCTCAGAGCTGTGAAGTGTGTCTTATTCGGCCATCCAGAAGGGATATGTTTGCTGGAGTCCAATAGAGAGGAGGTTGTTTGTAAGCATAGATGTTACCTTCCGAGAGTTAGGACCGTATTTCTCCTTAGATGTGACCTCACATTTTGATGACTCGCCAGATACTGGAGGTATGAGGCGAGAGGGGCATAATAATGGTAGTGAAATGCTAGTAAATGTGGAACAGAATAGTAAGCCTAGAAGAACAGATTAAGCTGTCCTGAGGCACGCACAGATCCAATGTCAAGTTCAATTACTCCAACAGTCTGGCGGACGGAATTATCTATCCAGTGCCCTTATTTTATGAAAGAGTCGGCTGAGGATAAGCCAGAAGATGAGAACCGAGATGGAAGGAATAAGACTCAGGGGGAGTTGAGAGTGTATCAGAGGAGAAGGAAGCAGAATGAGGGTCCTGTGCTTGCGCCGGCTGAGATTTAAGTGACTCAAAGTCCCTTGTCCCGGTCTGCCCTAACTCCTTAAGCACCTACATTTGATTCAGGTGATATGATTCCTCACTCTTCTTCTGACATAGAATTAAGGACTTCTCGCAGCAATGCGTGAAATCCCCCTGATCGATATGGTTTCTCACATGATATTGCTCAATTTTCTCATACTCTAACATATCACCTGGGCATGGAGCATTCATTGCATCTTTGGATACAATTTCTATACCCAAGTGTTGGCAGGTAGCCAAGGAGGATCCAAAGTGGAAGGTTGCCATGCGGGAGGAACTCGGTGTTCTCGATAAGAATATGACATGGCAGATAGTACCGCTACCAGCAGGCAAAAAGGCAGTCGGGTGCAAATGGATCTTCACAGTAAAGTAGACCCCAGAAGGGAAAGTTGATCGCTACAAGGCACGATTGGTGGCAAAAGGGTACAGTCAGACATACAACATTGACTATGATGAGACATTTGCACCAGTGGCGAAGATGAGCACAGTCAGGACACTTGTTTCTATTGCTGTGAATGGTGGATGGAAATTACACCAGCTCGATATGAAGAATATGTTTCTTCATGAGGATCTACTGAGGAAGTGTATATGGAGATACCCCCAAGCTTTAGCACAAATCAAACAGTGGGCAAGGTATGTAGACTGAGAAAATCCATATATGGATTGAAACAGTCTCCTCGAGCTTGGTTTGACAGATTCAGGAGAACTATGGTAGGTATGAGATATCAGCAGATCAATACCTACGGGTTTTAAATCAAAAAAAAAGTTGCGGATTGCCTCACAAAGGGTGTTAGCTCTTTAGGTCTTTCAAGATTATGTGACAAGATGGGCTTAGTGTATATTTTTCGCCCATCTTGAGAGAGAGTGTTGAGAATCAAAATTGTATCAAGGATATTTCCGTAAAAGAGTAATTAGATAATAGTTTAGGAGTGAGTCTATGGTACTATGCATAACATGGATTAGTCCGTACTACGGAGCCATATTTTCATTTTGAAAATCCTAATGGTCGATCCGAACCGTTCAACGTGATCTCCACATGAATATGTACTTAAGACTAAATTTTATATTTTTTCGAATTTTTTTACTATATTTTAAGATAGGTAGAAAATTCTGGACCATCCAAAAACAGTGATTTTCTACCTATCTAAACAAATAGTAAAAATTCTAAAAAAAAAAAAATTTAGCCCACAAGTATATTCTCATGTAGAAATCATGTTGAACGGTTCGGATCGACCATTATGATTTTGAAATTGAAAATATTGATCTGTAGTACGGACCAATCTGTGCTATGCATAGTACCATAGACTCACTCATAGTTTAGAGACCTCTATGTAATATGTGCACTCTATATAACCCAAGTTGGGAATCAATGAAATTAGGTTTTACAAAACAATTATAAGTTTTTTTTTTTTCAATTTGCAGTCAAAGCTCATGGCACAATATTGAGCAAATTAAACTGAAGACAACTCACTTAACCCGGGTGGTTCAAAAGTGAAGACAACTCTCTAAACAGGTAATTATAACTGAAGACAACTCGCTAAACAGGTATAATTCGAAAATGAGAAGAAAAAAATACAAGCAAACAAAAGATTACAATCTCACAAGTTTTCCAATTACATAAATCATTACAGCCTATTATAAATTTCGCAGTTTCCCACAATCATAGTCTGGTGTCTTCAGCAGAGCTTTAGCCATAATCTTGGCCAAAACCTTCTCCCTCAAAAAACTCACAACACAATTACTACTTTGTTGTATAAACCCCACAACATAAGCTCTTGTAACCACCTCTGCACACCTCCACCTCCTGTCTTTTGCAAATTTCTCCATACCCTTCTCAATATTTCCCATGTAAACAGCATCTGACAGGTACCTTGCTAGAATAACACCGTCTTCAAGTGCCATGCAACCGCCTTGGCCTAAATCGGGCGTCATAGGATGGAGGGCATCACCAATTACACAAATGTTTCTTTTGGTGATGCTTCCATTTAAGAGAGAGAACGGGGACCGATATCTCAAGTGGCTTGACAGCACCTTGTTCATCTCGCTTTTTTTTATCACTTCGATGATTTCGTTTGGGGCTTTTGAAGTTGTTAGTTTTTCTATGATAAATTCTCGCATCTTTGTTGTGTTTTGATCTATCTTATCTGCAAACTTGATTCATTAAGTCTACTACTGTTAATATCAGTTTACCTGATTTTGCCCATATGCACCCAAAATTAGCCCCAACATTGCCTGTATATATCCTTGATTAAATAATTAAACCTCAATTAATTTTTAATATGCAATTTTGACTCAAATAAATCCAATATTTTCAAAAATTTCCATCAGTTAGACATAGTTTGTGGGACCTACCAAATCATCCAATGGTCACTAATATAGCTGTGGAATGCAACTTAAAGAGCAATTCAACAGACGGAACAAAAATATACCTTTCTTAGATGGTCTCCAAGTGAAAAACCAGTACATGCTTCTCTCTGAGGTGGGTAACATGCCAGCACGAAATCCACCTCCAGTAATTAGCAGATGTTCGGGTTTAACTCCGTGATTAGTTGGGTAATCAGCAAATCCTCTTGCTGACAAACGGCCTGAGAAATCAGGCTCCTTTAGACCTAGGTATTTTGCCACCACTGAATATATTCCATCACATCCTACTAAGACCTGTAGTTGCACATGAACTTGCTTAATTAGTCAGATGCAAGTTTTGGTTTCGTTTTACAGGCTTTGCATGTACCACTTGGGCACTTGTATATTTTTAATACAAGTGCACTTATGGTCCTTACGGATTTGTGAATTTTAACCCCATTGTTTCATTTTTTACAATATTTAGCTGGTCAAGCTATACTACTAGTATCCGTTTGCATGCATCTGGTCCAAGCTTCTAAAAAATGCAATTAAACTTGAGTAGGGTTAAAATGCCCCTTGCTTTCGTGCCCCAATCATGCCTCACATATTTATCTCTGTTTTCAAAGTCCAAATAGTCGATCCGAACCGCTCAACATGATCTCCATATTAAATGTACTTAGAGATTAAATTTTATATTTTTTTTGGAAACTTTTTACTATTTTTTAGATATGTACAAAATCACTGTTTCTGGTTGACCCTTAATCTTCTAAATAACAGTGATTTTGTACCTATCTAAAATAATAGTAAATTTGTTCTAAAAAATATAAAACTTGAGAAACTGAGACTAAGGAATTTTAATTGACCTGTACAAATTATACTGTTATAACCCAGAATTTCTCTTTTTTTTTTCTGCAACTAAATTTAGGGGTAATTTTACTTATTATTTTTTTGTATACATGTATTTCAGCCAGGTAGGAATTTATGATAAAACATGGTTTTGTTGTACCTTTGCTCTAATTGTAGAGCCATCAGCTAAGTGCAAGAGCTTAAGATCGCCATCCTCTTTAATTAGAACAACCTTAGATGGGGTAATTTTACTTAATTTTTTTTTGTATACATGTATTTCAGCCAGGTAGGAACTTATGATAAAACATGGTTTTGTTGTACCTTTGCTCTAATTGTAGAGCCATCAGCTAAGTGCAAGAGCTTAAGATCGCCATCCTCTTTAATTAGAACAACCTTAGATGAATATCTAATTGTGTCCTCGGGTAGCTCATTTGCTAAGATTTCAACCAAGGAGTCCCTCTTTACAGAACGGAATTCATGCTTTCCACTACATAAACAGAAAAAAAGAAGGCTTAATCTTAAATTAACTATATTCAATTACATTGTTTAATAATGTACATTCTTTTGCTATTTTTTCTGATTTTAATTTTTGGATCATCAACTCTAACACTGGTATTATATCTCGCCACAAATATGCTAATTTAGAAAGAAGGCATGAGTTGTTAATTTGTTATTTAAAAGGAGTTTGTGTTACAGGTATTAAAAGCCAGTTCTGTTGCTTACATTTTGCCATGAGCACCCTTTAGTCTCAATTCTGCTGAAGTGGCACCTGACGATGATGATAACACCACAAGCCTACAGAAAAGGTACGCAATCAAGCATTATAATCCTTCCTGGTACTAGTAGATATTAGCACATAAGAGTTTTGTCATGAACCCGACTACAATATACCAAGTTAGGTCCTAAACTTTTACCCTTTTTTGTTTTTCTTTCTTAATTAAGAAAAAAAAAATCTGGTTCAATATGGTATGGTTTGAAACTCGGTAAAGTGCAAAATGTACCTTTCCCCCAAGATATGATGTTCTCTGACCTTGCCGCCGACCCCAAGAGCATCCAAAGCACGCCAAGCATTTGTCCACATCCCAAGCGCGAATCCTGAGGAACGCATTGCTGGTGAAGATTCCAACACCAGACTCTTCACTCCTCTCCTATTAAAACATAGTCATATTTTTTTATTTTCTAACAAGGATTGAAATAATGAAAACCAATGTAGGAAGCTGGATAAGAACTGCGATTAACTTGATGTATTAAAAATATCCTAATAGCCCATTGCCTTGGAATAGGCACGATGATGAAACACTAAGAGATGATGGATTCGAGTTTCTTACTGGCATAATTCTGAAATAGGATTTTGAGCATTTTTGTTTCAACAAGGAGATAGAAGTCAGATTTTGGAGAAAAATGGGACATTTCTGCTAAACTTAATACTGGTAAAGGAATTGAAGAGAAACTGTACCAGTAACATAGTCAGTGCCAAATGCAGCCCAACCCAACCCTTTAAGATTTGAGGTCTTACTTTGCAACACAAATAATATTGAAAACCTGACATCGGCTAAAACAGGAACTTTACAGAAAGCACTCAACCTCTGTAGTCAGTATTGCAGAGTCGATTTTGTACCGAGACATATATAGATAGATTAAACACGTACCTGTGCAGTCCAAGTGCGGTTGCCAGACCCGCAAGACCAGCACCGACTATTACAATATCTTCTACAGGCTCCATTTTCAGTTTTACAAAAAGAGCTTATAGTGATGAAAGAAAAGAGATGAAATGATTTTAAAGAGAGGCGATTTTATCTATATATAGCTCACTGCTGATATGATATTGATGGATAGCAGGATAGGTAAATAAATTCTAAGGTCACAAAATTTCACCTTATATTACACATTAGTATTTGACATTCGATTTGTTCCTCGCATGACAAACTGAACTTCATTTGCTCAAGTTGGGCTACTCTATTTATAACAAATCAAAGTGTGCTGGCGTGAAGATTTTACTAATATAGGCGAACAATTTTTGCCAATTTGGATATAAATTTCTCCGCACATGGCTTCGTGAAGTCAGCACTGTTAAATTCTAAATAGAAAAATGACAGAGTTATCTTATTTACATAAATTGAATGTTCATTGTTTTATGTATATTCCCGAGAAAAGGCCAAGGAATCACTTGTTAACAATGTTACGGTTAGACTTTGCCAAATGTTAATCACTCATGTACTTATGGGATTTAAGGTTAGTCTAAATGTATAGAGGCACTACACCAAAATGCAGTGTATACAATAATTCCGAATTGTTCTGGGGCTGGAAGGATTTTAGCCAATTTATTTGTTTTGATAATGTGTATAAATTTTGAAAATTGAAATGAACGCCAACTCACTCAATCATGTAACGGTTAAATTCAACTAATGTAAGTTTTGCAAATTTTGTCAAACAAAGTAATTAGAAGATTACAAACAACCAACAAAAACCAGAGACTGTTCAAAGGGTAAAGATTCATGCATAACAGATTTTGTTAGAAATTGTATCTATAAAAG
Source organism: Carex parvula (assembly GCA_025461045.1). NCBI lineage: Eukaryota > Viridiplantae > Streptophyta > Magnoliopsida > Poales > Cyperaceae > Carex > Carex parvula. The sequence goes on from JAJGRW010001317.1 coordinate 1,082,683, forward strand.
AGGTCTGACAAGGGATGTGAAAACTTACGGACAGCTCCTTGTAAAATTCCATTTTCATGTGTATACATCAAGTTCTTCTTAATCTGACTATAGCATTTTAAATATGAAAAAAGGGTAAAATTAAATATAAAAAAGAAAAAAGAAAAATACATCACTGTAACCCATTCCAGTACCAAAGTTAATAAAATATGCAAATTGGTCCTACAAATACTTCTTCTTTTTTGAACCCATCATTGTACCAAAGAGATAAAAGTAGATTGTGCTCATTTCAGCGAAATTGAAAAAAAAAAAAAATGCTATTTGCCTTACTCATTTCAGCAAAAAGATGAAAAATTGCAATTAAAATTAACATCGAAATTAGTGACGTTATCGCTGGAAATGCAATTGTGTGGGAAAATATAAAGATTAAAGAGTTTACTCGATTGGGGGCGATTCTACTCCAAGCTCCCATTTAGGTTTATCTATCTCCTCTGGCGCAAGTGCTTCTTCCTCTTCGCATTCTATAGCCTTCTCTACCTCTTCTTTCTAGGAGGATAGGTTTTAGTGTAGAAAGGGAAAATCGTGGTTTGACGAGGTGCAAGTTTTAGCAAGGCGGGAGAGGATGATAGGTTTAAGCTAGAAAGGGAATGCTCGCGCCAAAATGAGAGAGGGATTATGTGCGTTGAAGGGAAGGGACTAATCCAAATTATTAATTATATTCTTTATAATATTAAATTTAATTAATCTCAAATTTTAATTAATTTGAATAAATACATGAGTTATTAGATTTTAAGATAGTAAATATGTAATTACAGAAATTTGAATGATAAATACGTAATTTCACAATATTTGAGTGGTATATATGAAATTCTCCCTAAAAAAAATTAACACTAGTTCTATACACAGTTGTGCTTTGGGCTCTCAAAGAAACAAAGGCAACCTGTCCAGCTCAAAAAAGGTTGCTCCAAGGGAGGACTTCGTATCCTCTTAAGTTTAACTCAAATTTGAGTTTAGATCTGGACTATATATATACATCCAATTCAAATCCGCATAAAATATTAAAGAGTCTCGTGTTACAGATGTAGGTTGGATTGGTCTGAATTCTAATCGGATGGTTCAGAGCTAAACTCAAACAGATGAGTTAGTGCAGAGAGGCGTTGTACTCCAAACAGGGTGATTTTAGTGAATGACATTTTTGTAAAGAAATTTTAAAAAAAGTGTATTTTGTTTAATGATTTAATGAGAAAAAATATTTTATAATTTTTTTCCAATTGAAGCTGATACAATACGAGTTGATGCACTAAGGAGTTGCAATAAGGGATTTTTATTGATCAATTCGATTCAAATCGAAACAAAATTTTCTATTTACATTTTTATTTGGTTTGTATAAATATAAAATTAAGGAATGAAATCTGTTACTCTTTTTTGGAAAAGTAGAAATTTTTTTTTTTTTCATCTAACTGTTGATCTTATTCATGTATAAAAAATTGAACAGTTAGATAAAAAAAAAGCAAATTCCCGACTTTCTGCTTTTCCAACAAAAAGCAACAGATTCTCTTCCTAAATTAAACCAACCGAATAATTCAATTAATCCAAATATAAAGCGAACTTAATTTAAAAAAAAAACTAAAATATAATTCATCTTATTTGGTTTGTTCGATTGAACTTCATTACCATAAAAAGTTTAATTTATATAATTCAAATTTCAACTTGATCATTTATGTAATAGTTCGTGTAACATCTAACATTCCAGTTCATTTAATTATTCTGTTTGGTTAGTTTCCAATAGTTAAAACTGAACTATATATAAACTAAAGCTAAACATTTGCACTTGTGGTGGCTATTGTGAACATTTTTTTTTTAGAAGAGAGTTGGAAGTCAAGTTTCACGACTATCTATTATTCATAAGGAATTCACAACTAGATTTTGAACTTACGATTTCTCACACGAAAAATATTATTTTTTGTCACTAGACTAAATATTGGTTCTCAATATTATGAACAAGTTCACATACACTTTCTATTTGTGGCCTTTCACTCAAGGAGCGAAGGTACATTCAAGAAATGAAGTATGTATCCCCTAAAGTAACCCAATTTTAGAGTTTTGATCTGGACCATCCGATTAGAAATTCAAGTCAATCCGGCCCGTGGTGGAACGCACGGGCCTCTTTAATATTCGTGTTAGAGCAGCTCTGACTGTTCGAAACAAAACTAAAAAATTGAGTTACTTTAGGTGATCCAAATTAAAAAAAAATGAGGATCAATTGACTTTTATTTGTTTTCAAAATTTATGTACTTGTACACGATTTTTTATATAATTTAAAGTAAAATTATATGAATACTGTAAAGTTAATCTTCATTTACGACATGAAAATTTTATATAACTAATTTTTATATGTCAAAAATTTGGCTCCACCCTTCTCTCACGATTTTGTATTTGTCTTGTGCAATTGTGCATTTTTGAGCTAGCTTTGCTCTATTATTTGTAGTGTCCTGAAACTTTTTTTTTTTATTTGTATAGCTTTGCTCTCTCGCAAAAATTCTGCCAACAAAATAGATTTGTCCATATATTCATTCATTTATAATATAAATTATCATAATTAAAATATAAAAAGTATTGAAATTTAAGAAAATACAACTCATCGTTTAATTATAAGCATTCATATTATAAATAAATAGATAAATTTATTAGCAAAATTTTGTGGGCAGCAAATTCGGTTCCTTAGTCATAATCATGACACAACAGATGTAAACTACAATTACAATTCAGTGTAATCATTCGAGTGTTGACCGGTCAAAGTTGCCTCTGTGTGGGGCCGTTACCAACTTATTAGCCATTTCATTTATTTTATAATCCAAGTGCATTTGCGAAATGTCTTTTTTCTTTCGTCTCTTTGGAAGTATGGCAATTTGTGCACATACGTTCTCTTAAAAACGAAATTTTGGAAACGAACTTTTAATTGCCGGTATTAGTTTTCAGCTATAATTTTAAATCATTTTTGCTAATTCCAGTCGACGTATTTACCTTAAGAGAGCCAGAGATGATTAGAATAATAAATTGAATTCAAATTGTTAAGTTGGAATATAAACTTATATTTGTTTTAAATTGCAAGCATGATTTTATCTTTTTTCCAAAATGCTATAGCAAAAATAGAAAGGTTAAATCTTTCTTTTTAGGGAATATGGGGCAAGTGTAGAACTAGGGTGCTCTTGAGCTCACCGTGTCTCTTTGTAAACTTAACTCAAAATTCTATTTGATTGACTTCAAACAACTCATTCAAATTGTTGAAACCGATATATTTCACAAATGATGTATTTACATGTTAAATTTTTAAATTTTTAAATTAATTTAGCATAAAGTCAAGCCGTCAAAAGATGATGAAAAATGAACGCATTAAAAATAATTTATAAACCTTTTTTTTTTACCTGCTTAACTTTATGCTAAACTAATTCAAAAAATTATAAATTTGACATGTAAACGCATCAGAAGTAGATCGGTTTCAACGACTCATTCGAAGTCAATCCGATAAATTTTTAAGTTACATTCACAAAAAAATTTGGTGAGCTTATTAAGAACACCCTAGTTCTACCCGCAAGTGTATAATACTCTCAATATGTTATCTATTATTATTTATGTGTATGTTTCAGTTAATTATTTACAGTACTTTCTTTTGTATTTCTATATTTTTCTTTATTTATTATCTTCTTTTTCTATATATAAAACTTAACAAATTCATCTACCTCGTCAACTTAAACAATCAAGTCTGTCGTAATATAGGGTAAATAATTTAAGAGAACAGTTTATCCGTGCTCTGCATGAAGTCAAAAACTGCTGTGTTAAAATCTTTAGTCATAATATCTAATTCTTATGTTACAACGTAAAAAGAAAAAAAAATGAAGCACACAAAAAAGGGTGTTAGGGAGGTCAAATAATTACATCTCATCAATTACATTTTATCTAGGTGTTAGTGGTTCAGACTCAATATGGTGCAGTAGTGAAGGTATTGAGGTCTGATAATGGGACAGAGTATACCAACAAGACATTTGGGGAGTACTTGTCATCTCAGGGAATACAACATCAAACCACGTGTCCGTACACACCAGAGCAAAATGGGGTAGCAGAACGGAAGAATAGGCATCTACTTGAGGTAGCTCGGAGTATGATGATCTCGATAAATGTCCCAAAATACTTGTGGGGGCAAGCGGTTTTGACAGCTGCCCAACTGATCAATAGGATGCCCTCGCGGGTGTTGGAGTGGAAGTCTCCATTTGAGGTGTGTAAAGGTAAGAATGGAGATATCCTTCCATTGAAAACATTTGGCTGTGTGTGCTTCGTGCAGGACAACAGACCAAATGTGGGAAAACTAGATCCGAGGGCTGTGAAATGTATCTTTGTGGGATATTCGGCTACTCAAAAGGGTTATGTTTGTTGGAGCCCTGTGGAGAGGAGACTGTTTGTTAGTATGGATGTCACATTTCGAGAGCACGAACCATACTACTCCTCCGAGATGACATCACCCTTTGGGAACTCGCTTGATACTGGAGGTATGAGGCGAGAGAGGGAGAGTAGTGATGTGAGAGGAGAATGGTGAGTGTGGGGGCTATTCCTTGTCCGATTGTGCCGATTGAGGAGTCGGCTGGTGTTGAGCCGGAAAAGGATGATTCGGATGTGGTTGAGCCGAAACTTAAGGAGAATGAACCCGAGGGTGGTGGAACTCAGGCTCAGAGGGAGCTGAGAGTGTACACGAGGAGAAGAAAGTAGAATGAGGAAACCGTGCCTACAGTGCCAATTGTACCAAGTCCCAGTCCCTTGTCCCTGCCTACCCCGACTCCTGAGACACCTACACCATTCACCACAGACTCAGAGTACACAGGTGATATGATTCCTCTATCTTCTCCTCCTACTCCCCTATCGGTAAGGAGGACTGATCGCAGCAATGCGGGTCATCCTCCTGAGCGATATGGTTTTCCACGTGATATTGTCTAGTTTGTCTCTTACTCTCACATATCACATGTACATGGAGCATTCATTGCATCTTTGGACACTGTCTATATCCCTGAGTGTTGGCAGGTTGCTAAGAAGGATCCGAGGTGGAAAGCAGTCATGCTAGAAGAACGACAAAATTCATACAGCCATTTATAATCTAATATTCTAATCGTCTAAAATCAGAAAAGATAAATTAATTGTTTTGTTTTCATATTTTTAGGCAATTTCTGGAGTTAGTAAGATAAAGAATGGATACAATCCTGCTACATGGATGTTGGAAGTGTCGACAATCGCACAAGAAGAAGTTTTGGGGATTGACTTTGCGGAGACATATCAGAATTCTGAACTCTGCAAGCAAGTTATTTCATGAAGTACTAGGCAAACAATTTCGACATTAAGAACACCTATGTCAACTTGGTGACTAGGAGTATTTTTGAAGGAAGATCAGACGAGAACCCTCAAATCCACCTCAACAAGTTCAAGAATGCTTGCAACGCGATCAAGGTGAATGGAGTCACACCTGATGACCTCCGACTTCGCCTGTTCTCATTCTCCTTAGGAGAACGACCGCAATCATGGCTCGAGTCATTAGAGGTTGGTTCAATCACAAATTGGGCTCAAATGACAAAGGCCTTCCTCGCTAAGTACTTTTCGCCCGCCAAGACTGCGCAGTATCGAAGCCGTATCACTTCTTTCGCGCAGAAGGATGGAGAAACACTAAGCGACGCATGGGACCGCTTCAAGAACCTCGATAGGGAGTGTCCTCACTATGGACTGGATAAGTGGCTCACACTTCAATCCTTTTACGACGGACTACAAGCGTACGCAAGACAAGCGATAGACTCAACCGCCGGAGGATCTTTCATGAACCTGAATGCCGAAGAAGCCGAGAAGACCATCGCAGACTTATGCCAAAGTCAGAACTATTCGACATCAGGGAAAAGCGTGAAGAGTACCACAGCTGGCAAACCCGAAGTTAGTAGGAAGGAATACATGTGTTTGCAAGAAATAAAACTAACATTAGTAGATAGCTATACTGCAGGTTGATTTGGGATTTATCCATCATATTTAATCCAATATGTTGTCATATACTTATTTGTCAGGCTAATCAAGATTCTATCTTTATCTGACAAACTGAAACTCCGAACACAAAATTTTGGGTTAGGTTGAGGGAGTTGGTAAGGTCAAATTGGTACCAATGCCTTTCTAATATTAAGCACTTAGAGCAAAGAAACAATGCCTTAGTTGATGCTTATTTATGTTGGGAATGAACATGTTTACCTGTAAGATTGATGATTGATATTGTGTAATTTTTTTTTGGTGGTTGACTTTATGCAATTTGCCAAAATAATCTGGAAATTCGGATAAGCTTGCATTTTTAAGTTGCAATCTTGCATCTCACAACTTTTAAGTTGTATGGTATGGTAATGACATCACTGTACCAATATAATATGATATTGTATGCAGTTTAAGGGGTGTTGTACCACTGTACCACTGTACCAATATGCGTAGATTTTACTTTCTGACATGTAAACTTTTAGGGGTTTACGCAACGATGCTTTCTTATTGTTGCTTTCTGATATATACCACTAATCAATACACAATGATACTTAGCCTTATACATCTACAGAACTGAATTGAACATGTGTAATAAGAAAAGAAAGGTCTATACCAGTTTGTACTGGTACGTTTTCCTATTATAAAAGTCAGAACTGAACTTGGACAGATTATGGAAATTAGTACTTCATTTGTGACCTTTTATCTTTTTTTCTTTTTGTTAGCTTTTTGACTCGTATGCTTTTGTAACTTTTGCAATATTGGAATCTGTGAGATTACCAGTATCAATAAAAATTCTTAGCATTTTCTTGATTATGCTTGTTTTTACTTGGAATGAATATGTTTGTTATAAGGCCATGTTTTTCTTTTTTACAATACAACACTGAAATTTATCATTTTTTGCAGCTTTGCAATGGGAAAAAGGAAGGATCCAAGCTCTGCTGGAACTGGCAAAGAAGAAGCCCTTATCTGGAACCACGTCATGAACAATTTTGCAATGAAAATACTTATTCGCGGTTGATGTAATCTTTTATAATAGTCGTACAAATTGTGTTGGTTGTAGTTTGATATTTCTCAGATTTTCTTCTAGTTATTGTATGATTCATGAGTTAGCGAAATTAATAGTAGTTTGGTTTGTACCAGTCCTGACCGGTACGCAAATGTTGACTTCTGGAATTTTGTGATTTTTGGCCGAACTTTACATAATTGCGAAATTCGAATAAAATATGGACTTAAATTGAAAAAATAGTTATTTTAGTTTTTATCATAAAATAACATTCTTGATTATGTGTACTAGTATGGTACAATGCTAGTATAGAGAATAAGACATTTCTCCTCTATGAATTTCGAAAGCTTAGTAATAGCACACAGCTGTTGGCATTAATTATGTGATAATGAAAGACGATGAAAGTTTGATTACAAACAAAATAAAATTGATCAAAGATATACTATGATAAGATGAAAGACTGGTACCAGTCGCACATAGCTTCAATTGAAACAACATTTAAAATGAATATACACCAAATTCAAAGACTTTGAAATACATATACATCGCTAAAATATAAGAAAAAAAAAATTAATCAAGTTGCTCATGTTCAGGCATAGTAATACTTGGAGTCCGTTCTCTTTTCCTTGTGCGACTCATACCTGTTAGAAATACATGTCTTCATCTCCTCTCTATAAGGGCAAAATAGTCATATTATCATAAATATATTTTGAAATCCAAATTTACACCACAGTTTTCCTTTCCTCTCTATATATTGTGGAGCAAGTAAATCTATTAAAATTCTTCCCTTCCTTGCCCTTCCTTCCTCTCCCACTCCCTTCCCTCCCCTCCCTTCCCTTTCTATTTAAGTTTGTGGAGCACTCCCTAATTCATCAATTCTTCTAAAATACAATTAACAAATTAATAAAATTAAATATAATCAATCATTTGATAACAAATCAAATAAAAAATTATTGTTAATTAACTGATTTCTACACTAATTCATCCCAATTTTTCTTAAAATTACCTAGAGATAAGCCGTCCGACAGATTGGAGAGTTGTGGAGCGGAGGGGGCCGAGATTCCCGGAGCCGGACGGAATAAACTAACCCGTCCAAGTAGGTGTGCGTTGTGGAGTCGGTCAAGACCGCGTGCGTTGTGGGGTTTTCTTGTTCTGTCGGTGAGGCACAAGAGCGAAGGGCCAGGAGACAGAATAGAGAGAAAGGATCGCATGGGTATTTTCGCTGACTGTTGGACGGGATGGACTAACCCGTTCGTGGTTTTTTTTTCTGCTCCTAGGACGGGACTATCTACACCGTCCCAAGTTTTTTTTTTTTTTTTTTGTGGTCGGACGGGAACGAATTTACCGTCCCTAGGTTTTTTTTTTCCTATTTACTTAATTTGATTATCGGTAGAGAGAGTTGTATTAGTGGGACAGGTTCAAATGTCCCGTCCCGTGGGTTCTACGCAAATTGAATTTGCATGAATGCATGACCTTATGCGCAGATTTGTGGAGGGTGGATTTTAAATATCAAAAAAAGTGTTGGTAAGATTAGAATTTTGAAAAATTAAGATGGTAACTAAAAATATTTCGAGTACAAATATGACTCGAGTAGGGATTTTTTATTTAAAAATTTAAAAAAAATTCCAGATAGAAAAAGATTATTTCTTTTTCTTTAAAAATGGATGGAACTATACCAAATAATTCCATCAAATGTTTTTTAATGTGGTTTTTATGCGGTGTGCAGAAGGCCACCGCATACTGCATATGTGGATTTTTATGCGGACTTATATATGCAGATTTTAAAATATGAATTCATATATATATAAACAAGTATGCAGTAATATACGGGTATCATACAAACAGTATGCGGTAATATGCGGTATCATACAAACAAGTATGTGGTAATATGCGGTCGAAAATGCAGAATCGCATATTTGACCGAATATGTGGCCGCATATAGACCGAATATGCGACCACTAGATTGTGGTAATATGTGGTAATATGCGGTAGTATGCATGGGGTTTCATTGTTCTCTGAGACAATCTAATTCAAGCACCTTATGCGCACGAGTGTAACTGTAACCCCGAGTCTTAGTGCTTGGAGGTGAGCCTTTTAATACTTAATTCTATATTTCTTTTTTAAAATGTTAGTATGTGGAACACAGGTGTTGAACATTGTATAATTGTTATTTTCAAATTGAAACTGGGCTCGGGTTTGCATGTGCACAAGTCAGGCAATGCCAGTCAGATGCAATAGCAACAATGAATAGAACCCCCTTGGGCAGGAGGGGGTCCCGTGGGCATCTAACAATCCGGTTTCTCACCAAATAGTTAATCTATTCATTTCTGATACCGAGGTGTCTTTGGCGGCTCCCACTGATCCTCCCGGTAAATCCAGTGGACGCCTGGAAAATAAGGAATTTTCGTTTGAAGATATGTTCGAAACTTGAACTGAAGGAGATTTCAGGAGTACCTAAGCACAAATATATTCGTAGTGAATACAAAACTGAGTATGAATATCAAGAAAAAAAAAATTGGTTTGCCAGTCATAACTGAACTTATTCGTAGTATATACAAAAGAACGAGAAAACAGACGGCAAAATTCAATTTCATACATTTTTCGCAATCGACAGAAACTAATTAATATGTGTTACTAATTTCAGAGTTTTCCCACAATCAAAATCTGATTGCATTTAGCATAGCTCTAGCCATGATCCCGCCCAAAAGCTTCTCCCTCAAATAGCTCACAAACCAGTTACTGCTTGTTGTATGAACCCCACAATATAAGATTGGGCAACCACATTTGCACACCTCCACCTCCTATCTTTTGCAAATTTCTCCAAACCCACCTCAACCTTTCCCATCATGAACAGCATCGCGGCCAAATACCTTGATAGAATAACACCGTCTTCCCAGAGATATGCATCCGCCTTGGCCTAATTCGGGTGTCATTGGATGGAGCGCATCACCGATTACACATATATTTCTTTTGGTGATATTTCCAAATAAGAGAGAGATGGGGGACCGGTATCTCAAGGGACTTGACACCACCTCACTCATCTCACTTCTTTCTATCACTTCAATCATTTCTCGGGCACTTTTGATGCTGTTAAAGGTTTTTACAACGATTCTCGCATCTTTGTATGCTTTCATCTACCTTCTCTGCCCCTGAAAAGTTCCAATGTTGCAATTTGGCTTTTAAGCTTTAATTTTACAGTTTACATTTGATCTTTAATTTGTAGATAGGATTAACGAAATAGTCTTTATATTAGAATCCCTAGGATGACAACTTCAATTTATTACTTTTAGTAAGATACAGGTTGCACCACTTTGTTTTTGTTGCCCAAATTATGTGATTTTAACCTCAATAAGGTAACTGAACTTACAATTATGTGATTTGGACTCCATCTATTTTGCTTTCTATTTACCCATTTAAGTAACTACTCATAGTGTCGAGAACACTAACTTCCCTAGGCTAGTAGTAAAAGCATGGTTTTTAAAGCAAAAAGGCAGCAACAATTACCATTTTCAGAGGGGCACCAAGAGAAAAACCAGTATAAGCTTTTCTCAGAGCAGGGTAAGAAACCAGAGCGGAATCCTCCTCCATATATGTTATGAAAATCGCGTTTAAAACCATGACCATTTGGGTGCTCAAAAATGCCTCTAGTCGCGCAACGGCCTGAGAATAAAGGATTCTTTAGGCCTAGATATTTCGCCACCACCGAGTTTATTCCATCACACCCTATTAATACCTGCAATTTTATGCTACTAGATACTTAAGACTGCTGATTTAGCTTGGAACTGCCCTATTTTTTTCTTTTTCTTTTTTTTTTCTATGACAAATCTTTGGGCTCTTTTTCTTATTTTCTTTTGTTGGTAAGAAATTATAATTGTGCTATGATTTTATGCACCTCTGTTTTGATTATGGAGCCATCGGCCAAGTGCAGGAGCTTAAGATTTCGGTCTTCTTCGATTAGAACAATTTTAGATGAAAATCGAAATGGTTCTTTGGGTAGCTCTGTTAGTAAGGTTTCCAACATGAAGTCCCTCTTTACACAACGAACTTCAGGCATTCCGCTTGTTCAAAAGAAAGACAGATTGAATCGTCAATTTTATGATTCATAACTGGATTAATTCAAACAGTTCTTTTTAATGTTTTGACATTCAAATATTCCTATTATTGCCTATTCTTTTCAAGAAATCTTTTGGGTCATTATTCTCTCTCCAACAGTGAAATGGGTATTCTGGCATTGGAAAAACAGGGTTTTATATTTAATATAAAACCAAAAACAGGTATTGTGCTTGTAAATCTAATTAGAGCTGAAACTAAGCTGTTGAATGATTGTTGATTCTCATCTCTTCATATTTCATTTTGGCTCGTAAAATTTGTTCTTTCCTGTTTGATGTCTCATGACAGGGCATTTCTTCTTTTTGTATTTCACTGTAATTATATTTGTGTAAAATTTTCTCTTTCTTTCAATAAATTTTAATGATTTGGCTTGGACCCTATCTCAAATTTTTTGAAAAGAAAAAAACCATCTCCGACAGGGGTATCATAGAGGATTGGTGAAGAGATGGTTCAAAAATGTACAATTGTAAGCTTCATATAAGAAACCACAAGTTTATTTTTGTACTTTCAGTGTATATAAAATTTCTCATAAAGGTAACAAAACTAGTATATTTCTTACATTTTGCCTTGAGCTCCGTCTAGACCCACTTTTGCAGAAATATCTCCTGTTGTTGCTGACATAAATGTAAAGCTGCAGTATAAAAGAGGCCCACACTTGAATATTTATCATGTATACTTGAATTTTCAAGGAAACTCTAGGACAAGCATATTTATGTAACCAAGGGTCCAGTATACCATTATTAAATTTTTTGCTGGTATCTTAATTACAGCATTTGAGTCCATTAATAAGGAAGAATTACCATGTCACCTGGTATAGAAACATATCAGTGAAGGTCTGAAGCTGACCTAATTACATTTTCTCAAACAAAACCAGCAGTAAACTGATGATCTAATATGTATATATTATTTCCTCTACATTAGTGCACCAAAATTGGTGGTATAAATAATTCATGCATCATTCACCTTTCCAGCAAGAGATGATGATCCCTGACTTTGTCACCGACCCCAAGAGCATCTAATGCACGCCATGCATTTGTCCAAATTGTGAATGCAAATCCCGTGGTACGCATTGTCGGTGATGACTCCAAAATCAAGCTCTTCACTCCTTTTCTACAAGGGCGGAATCAGAAATTTGAGATCAAGAGGGGTCGAACAAGCTATTATGGTATATTTTATTTTATGAGAGGAGCTGGAAAATATTAAACTTATAAAATTTATAAAGTATAATGGACTAAATTGTTAATTTTCAATTTATGGAGGTGGCTTAGCCACCCGCCCACGGCCCACCCCTAACAATAACCTAATCCATCCCTACTTTTCTATATAATTATGCATGAAAAGATAAAAACAATGTAAATTTAAGTATAGCACGAATCTTGACAAAAATAGTGAGTCGGATTGTGTGCAGAACAAGTACTACGCGGCACCTGATCTGAATGAAAATAGAAGGTACTGAACCAGCCAAGGTCGAGTCCATAGCAGGAGCGGAATCAGAAAATTGAGATAGAAACTGAATAAATGAGTAGTGTTCTTTAATTTTATTTTATGAGAGGGACTAATAGTATATTTGTTGTAAAAAGTAAAATTTTAAAAGAACAAAACTGAAAAAATGAGCGCACCTATGCAATCCAAGTGCAGTTGCCAGACCAGCGAAGCCAGCACCAACTATCACAATATTTTCTACCGTATCCATTCTTACTCAGAACAGCCTTTCAGCAATTGAAACAAAAATTGTTTAGACAACAGATGAACTTAAAAGAGATATCTCTGCCGAGATTAAAATGAGAATGGAAAGGAGGTGAAAGATGGGTTTAGCACAGAGAAGGGTTTCCTTATTTATATGAGAGTGACTGTGAGTATTTGATTGAGATCACTGCCGATGTGAATTCAAATCATCTAAGGTAACAGAATATTTCCGTTCAGATATAGACCGTCCGATAAGATTCCGCACAAATATTAAAGGGTATCCGTGCATTCGGATTCTGATCGGACGTTCTGGATCTAAACAGAAATATTATGTTACCTCAGAGGATATGAACTGTGTCGATGCGGCATTGAAAACGGCGGATTAGATCATTGCTGATGCATCAGTGGACTAATTGCATGGGCTAAACAAAAGAAAGAAAGTCATGGAGAAGTTTATCATGTCATTATTAGGAGTGGGTCCCTCACGCACACAGCGTCCTGCGTCCATACATATTTTGATAATGCCAAGTACGGAAATGTTTTCGCCCGAAAAATGTCATAGTATAAATATGAGAGTCGGATTAGAGCTTTTTTTTGTAAGAAATTAAAATCAAATATTTTTATAAATATACATCAATGTGGATTCCATCAGTTTTCGAAAAAGCAGTGGTCAATATAGAATTTTATATGAAAAATACTGTAATGCGGTCCCAGAAATCTCTTCCT